>JACAXG010000031.1:620375-663900 GCA_018881555.1 Amblyornis subalaris
ATGTTTTCCCCCGAGTGAGGACGGGGTTGGGGGGGGGGGGAGAAAAAAAATGAAATAATTCCGAGGGGGATGCTGGAGGCTGCTCCCACGCCACCCCACGCCACCGCGGCCGCGCAGCCTGCGCGCTCCGCACCCGCGCGGGACCGAGGACGGCTCAGATGGCAAGAGCCCAACTTATCTAACCCGCCTAGGTCAATATTTTGGTTGGGGCTTAGGGATGAGCGCTGGAAATTAAACAGCGAGTAATTGATTCTAGTTTGCTCCGAAATTAAGCGAACTGGCAAAACGCGATCGTCAGGCGCGACCCGGGGAGATCCGGGAGGTGATTACTGGGGAAGGAGAGGGGGGGAGTGTGTGCTTATTTGAAGAGGTCTCATTGATTTTGCCACCTCCTTCCATGGGAATAAATCCAGCCCGCTTGGATAATTCGATGGGCTGGAGCCCGATGGACTCACATAYGACTGAATATTTCTGTTGTTGTTTTCTTTTATATTTTTTCGATCTTTTGCCGGCCCYGGGGAAGGAGGGAGGGGGGCAGAGCAGGGGTTGGCTCCCCCGGGAATGCCGGCCCCGGGTGTCACCCCTGCACACCCGCACTCGGCTCCGGCGCGGCGGAGCGCGCAGCATTCCCGGCCGCGGGTGCCGCGGAGCGCCCGTGGGGGCTCCCCCCGCCCGGCGCGGGGTGCAGATCCCCCCTCAGCTCCTGTCTGTCTGTCCGTCTGTCTGTCTGTCCGCCAGCCACCAACTTTTATCTGCATTTTCTCTCTTCCTCCTGCTCTCTGCACCGGCAGAGGAGCCTCGGCCGTGCGCACCCTCRCCGGCGCGGCCCGGACTGTCTTCCTTTTCCCCTTCTCTTCCTTCCTTTCCGTTCCATCTCTTTCCCATCCCTTTTCCTTTTCTCTTGCTCCATCCCTTTACCCCTCCTCGAGCCGCCCGGCCTCTGGACCCCTGCCCGGGACGGGGCCGGCGGAGAAGCGCGGGGCGACGCGTGGGAAGGGTCTGTGCCGTCCGGGAAGGGGCTTCCCGCCCCCCCCGCCTCATTTCTGGGAAAGAAAAGTTGCGCGAGTTTTCCCTTCCGGGGGGAAGCAGCCCTAACGCCGCGGGCCGCGCTGGGAAGAGGCCGCCTCGCTCTTCCTCCCCTGCGCCCATCAAYGGGTTCGCACCTTCCCCTGCTCTCCCTCGCCGCTCCCCCCATCATCTTTCTGTCCTGCCCCAGCCCCCAGCCTGCCTCCCATAAAGTATGTGATGTGGCTGACAATGCCCAGGGATTTTTTTTTTTTTTTTYCCCCTTTTTTTTTTTTTTTTTTTAAGCGAGCCCCTGCGCGCATCCTGGGTGGTCGGCCCCGCGCAAACACAAATACAACCCGACGGCTAAGCTGGGGACAATGTCCGCAATGTAGACAAATGTCCGGCTCCTGTTGGAACCCTTTGTCTCGGCGCAGTTTTTGCATTTATTTCAGTGGCGAAATAATACGTGATTGACGCCCTCTTTCAGCGCGCCCTAACTGTTGGGAATAAATCTGAGGTTGTTCCTAGTTGTCATGGTATTCAACCGCGCTCAATGGCTATCTCTTCATCCATTGCGGAGTCCTCCTCGATATCGAGGGATCCCCTTCGGGCCGGCCCCCCCTCCCGCTTCCCCGCGCGCCGGGCGGGGACCGCGATTCCCAGCGAATCTTGGGGTTACCGGCGGATTTACTCGGCCCCCCTCCCCCCCCTCCACCTCCCGGAGCAGGGGGGAGGCGGCTGGGACGGGGCGGGATGGGGTTTGATTCCAGCGAAGGGGAAAAAAGAGCGAGGGGGGGAACGGCGACAATCGCGATAGCGGCGGGACGGGGAGCCCCGACAGCAGCCGAGCGCGGGGAGGGAACGGCGCAGCATCCCCGGGGCGGCGTGGGCCGGGCGCGGCGGGGCTGTCCGGCGTTTGATGATAATAATAATAATTAATAATGGTGGTGATGATGATGATGATGATAACCCCCCCCCACACCCGAACCGATGCACAAACGCGGCGCCACGGGCACGGCGTCCCGCAGAGCCCTCGAGGGCGGGCGGGAGCGGGGCCCGCCCGCGGGAGGTGGCCGGACACGGCCCCCGGGGGGTCGCGGCCCCCTCCCCACGCGGGGCCATCGCCGCGCGCCGAGGGGACGGCCCGGGACACCGTGACGTCACCGGCGGGGGGTGACGCAAGGGCCCGCTGACGTCAGGAGGGGTCGCGGGGCCGGGACGCAGCCCCGCACCCGGGGTCGCGCTGCGTGGGAGGGGGGGAAAACCCGACGGCACCCACGCGGCTGTCGCGACAGAGCCGCGGGGGCGTCCCCGGGCGCCCACCCCGCGCTCTGCCCGCGCCGCCCGGGAGCTCCCGCGCGTGGCGGGGACGCTCCAGCGGCGGGGCCGGTCCCCCCCGGCCGGGCTGTTCGCCCCAGCCCCCCGAGGCCGCGGGGGCCGAGCGGCGCCACTCGGGGACAAGGGGCTCTGCCCACGGGCACCGATTCCCTGCTCGCGGTCGGCTCCCACACCCGCGCCCCGCAAGGTGCGTGGGGAGCGCCCCCCCCCCCCCAACCCCGGGCGGCGCGCGTGGGGTGAGCGGCCTTGAAGCTGATTTTTGTGTATTTTAAGATGGTCGAAGAGACGCTCCGTGGGGATGGGAGAGGGAACGAGGCCTCCCGCGCCGCTCTCCGCACCCGCGCAGCCCCGGTCGCGCGTGGGCTGGGCCGCCGCGGAGCCGATGCGGGCCGGGGAGGAGAACCCGGCGGGCGAAGGGAGGGTCTCGCCACGCCACGGGGGGGGGTGCGTTTCGAGCGGTTTCGTCGCGTTTCTCCTCCGGGCCGCGGCCCGAGGGTCCCGCTCGCCGCACCGCGCCGGCTCTCCCCCTCTGCTTCAAGGCACCGGCGCCCCGGCTCCGTTCCCCTCCCCGCCGAGCGGTATCCTGCGCATATATTATATATAATGCGATATAATACGTAGTGTTATGAAGTATAGAGGTATATATTATGCGTAGAAATGAAGGGAAGGGTGTCGGGCAGGAGCCTGCGGCTCTCCCTCCCCTCCCTGCCGGCGCCGGCCCCGTCCCCATCCCCGCGCCGCGGCTCCGGGAGCGGCCGACAAGTGGATCAATTTATTGTCGGATGGAGCCAAAGCCGCGAGATATTGTTTTCCCTTCCCCGCAGCCCCCAAACAAACAAACAAACCAACCAACAAACCGAGCGGGGCTGCACCTTGCCGCTCGGCCCGGATTAGCGGAGCGCGCACAAAGCCTTTGTTAGGGGACAGGTTGATTTTATCTCTTAGAATGAGATCCACTTGGAATGAATAGGGAGCGGGAAGAGCAGCCCGTGTCGTGATTATTGTTACGAGGAGCTTCACCTTGGGAGCATCCCCGTAAGCAGCACCCTCTTTGTTTTAAAGTGCGGCGCAGGAGAGAGCAGAGCCGCGACATGAGAGGGGACAGCTTTTCTCGGCCGTACGAAATCAACATTTAAGAAAAAAAAAAATCAGGGTCAAACGATCGCGGCCAAACATCCCCCTCCCCGAGAGCCCCGCACACGGAAGGGTTTAAATCGCGTTTTTCCAGCGCTGGAGCGGAGATGCTGCTGCTGCTGCTGCTGCTGCTGCTCGGCGGCCGCTCCGGCTCGGAGGGGACCGGCCACGCCAGGCCGTGGGAAAGGCGGCGGGCACGGAGCCCACGCCGCGGGATCGCCCGGCACGCCGGCAGCCCGGCCAGGGAGGGAGGGAGAGTCAAAAAAAAAAAAAAAAAAAAAATCGTATTTCTTAAAATCGAGGGGGACCAGAGCCTCCCGAATCCTCCGGCGCCTTCGGGAACTTAATTGTAACGGAGTTTCTGCGGGGTGAAATTCCCGGCTCGATTCCTGGCTGGAAAAATGGCATTAGCAAAGGCGTTAAGGATGTTTTAGGGAGAAAGAAAAAACACAAAAAGAAAAAAAAAGGGGAAAAAAGGGGGCAAGATCCCCCCGCGCGCAGAAAGGGAATCAGCACCAGCCTTCCCCGCGGAAGCTTCAGGGATGGCCCCCGCCGCCCCCCAAAACCCCGGCGCCGGCCTGCCTTTCTCCAGCAGACAATTAATTCTTCTCCAGGACATAGGAATCTAAATGAGCTTCCCTATTCTCACGATTACTCTATCTCCTTCCCCCCGAAGCTTCAAAGGCGGAGAAATCCTTCCAATTCACCGATATTCCTTATAAATCTGTAGATCTGGATCTGCCCCGCAGCCAATCTCCCGAGGTGGCGAATTGTCATAGAAATTGGGATTTTCCCCCCTCCCCGCTCCCTGGGGGCCGGCGGGGTTATGGCAGAGCCGGAGGGCACATGTTAGGGCTTTGATAAATGCACTTTAATGAGATTTTGGAAATTATTGCCCATAGCGATGGAGGCAGTGGGGTACGGCCGCGCGGGCGGGCACAAAGCCCGCAGCCCGCAGCCCCCCGACCCGCGTGTTTGTCTTATTTCATTCCACTCGGGGGGAGCCGTAAGCTCGGCCCGGGGCTCCCTTCCCCTCCCAGCCGATTATAAAGCGGTTTATTTCCCGGACAAACGGGGGTGGCCCCCCCCTCGGAGCCCCCCGGCTCCGTCCGTCCCCGTCCCTAATGATGAAACGTGTCCCAACGAGATTAAGCTTTGTCAGAAATGATTTTTTTTTTTTTCTCCCCGGGAAGGAAATCCCGACCCGTCCGCCCTCGGGCGATGGGRAGCGCGGGTGGGATTTACTCTCTTATCTGCCTTCGCTTCCCGCACCCGCACGGCACGGCGCGGAGGGCTCAGCGCCCGGGTCACCGCTGGGTGCGTGTCGCGAGTGGGGGCTGCGGGAAGCCTCCCGGGAAGACTCCGGTGCCCGCACGCCCCGCGCAGGGTGGGGAGGGGGATCARGGTCTGGGTGGGGAAGGGTCCAAGCGGCGTGGACCCCGCTCAAGCAGTCGGGGCCGAGCCAGGAGCACAGGCGCGGCGCGGGCAGAGAAGGGAAGGGGTGAAGGAGGAGGGGGCAACGGCGGGGCCGGGGCCATTCCCGGTCATTCCCGGTCCTCTGGCGTACTCTGCCGTCGCAGCCGAGAAGTGTCCCGCGGCCGGGGCAGGGGGGGAGCGCCCCGGGCTGCCCCCTCCCCGCGCTGCCCCGGCCCCGCGCCCACCCGTGGCCGTGGCCGTGGCGGTGTCGCAGCCGCGCCGTCGGGGCCGGGGCCGCGCCCCGCTCGGCGCTCGGCACCGGCCTTACCTGCGCGGCCGGAGCCCCGCAAAGCCCCTTCCCACCCTTCCCACCCTTTCCCACCTGCTGCTCCAGCCGCGCCACCCGCCCGCCCCCGGCGCTCACCTGGCCGCGCTCTCCAGCCCGGGGGTCCCCCCGCTCGCTCCCGGGGCTCACCGGGGCGGGGTCCCCGGGCGGGAGGATCCCCTCTCCGCCCCCCGGGGCTCACCTGGGCGGGGGTCCCCGGGCGGCCGCGTCCCCCGCGCCGTCCCCTCGGGAGTCACCCGGGCGGGAGGTTCCCCCCGCCGCCCCCCGGGGCTCACCTGGGCGGGGGTCCCGAGGCGCGGGGGTCCCTAGGCGGGGGGGCTCCGGCGGCGGCCCCCCGCCTCCCGCATTGTCTCCGCCGCGTGCCGGGGCCGCTCCTCGTCCCCGCGGCCTCACGTCCCCCGCGCCGCTCGCTCCCCTCCCCGGCGGCTGGCGCCGGGCGCAGCACCGGCCATATGCTCCGCGGCCATAAATTGGGAATAAGCGCAAACACGCCGGTTCCCGGGCGGCTCTTTTAAGGCCGAGCCGGCCCCTCTCTCCCCCCGGGGGGCAGAGCCCTCCCCCCGGCCCCCCTTCCCCGGCGGAGCCGCCGGCCGCGGCCCCCGCCGGCCCCCCCCGCGCCCACCGGCCGGGCCGAGCGCGGATGGCTCGGTAGCCAGGGCGCCGCTCGCCCCGGCAGCCAGATGTGGCACGCCGGGGATGCGCCGGGGCCCGTTTACATTAGATACGCCGATCCGGCCGCCGATAGCGTTAGGGCCGCGCCGCCCGAGCCGGCTCCAGCTGCGGCCCCCTCCCCTGCCCCGCGCCGCTCCTCTCGGCTCCTTTCGGGGGCTCTACGTCAGATTTTTTTTTCTGTAATTTATTTCGAAGGCAGGCGAAGAAAAGGGGATGGAGTCGGGGACGAAGAGCGGTGCCGCCCGACTTCCCCCGCAGCCAGGGATGAGCAGCGGTCGTGGAATCCCGGAATATCCTGAGTTGGGGGAGACCCACGAGGCTCATCCGGTCCAGCTTCTGGGTCTGCACGGGACAACCCCAAAAATCACCCCACGTGCCTGACAGCGTTGTCCAAACGCATCCCGGGCTTGGTACCCGGCCGCGAGAGCCTTCTGCCAAAGGTACGACCCCACTGTGATTCCAGAGAGGATGAAGAGCTCCCAGCTGGCCGGAAGGGCTTCCTGGGCATCCATCCTGGCAGCCCAGCTCCCTTCCAGAGGGTTCTTGGGTGACACACACAGTCTTGTGGAAGGGGCAGCGCTGGTGGCTGCTGGGGGCAGAGGGAAGGTGGCAGAGGCCCTTCTCCACCCCACCTGACCCGGATCCTCCCCTCCGCCTGCCCTGCTCCTGGAAAGACCTTGGGCTCCCGTGTGAAAGCCCCAGGGCCCAGGACASATACGGCTCGGGGAAAGACCCCGGTCACAGGCAGCTCGAGCGGGGCTGCCAGCAGATAACGTGATTGATCCTCGCGCCGATCAATAAAGATCTTGTTCCAGGCAATCAGTAACTTCTCCTAGCTTGTTTTGGGTAAAGCTTGGGAGTGAAATCGGGGGAGAAAWTAATCCTGTAATTTTATGCGGCCCACATAAAAATGCAAAACCCCATAATTTTTATTTACAGAAATAATATTTATTTACATAAAGTRTCTTCATTTGCATACCTGCAAGGCCTTCGCTTTCACAAGAAGAAATTCGGTGTGGATGTCCAGGATGTCTCACTCCATCCCCAGGGAAAACTGCACAGAGGGTTTGGTTCTAAAGTAAGTTTGGTTATACCCGGCCCCAGCCCCTGCCTCCCCACACCCAGGAAGGAGGCAGAACGCGGGAGACAGGCAAGGGAGCAAGAGCTGGATTTGGGGCCCCGCAGGGACGGCGACAGCCTTGGCCCGTGCTGTAAAACATGAGCTGTGCTCTCAGCCAGTTCCTATTTTACCAATTAGAAGTTTCAGTGTTATTAATAAACCCATTTTTAGTAATTCTTTTTATTTGAAGGCCGTTTTGGCACCTGATGTGTGAGTCCCACCACCCCCTAGAGCTGCTGGAACCGAACCACCAGGCCCGGGGACGGAGAATAAAGGGGATGACGTGGCCCGGTTTCACTCGCTCTTGGGAATCCCAAAACGCCCTGGGTGGAATCTCTTGGAGGTGGGAGGCCCGGCCCCCTGTTTGGGGAGGTTGAGGTGGGCTCCACCTCATTACAGGGTGGTTATTCCCAAGTATCTGCAGCCACTCTGCTTCTCTTCCACTGGCACCTCTTTGTGTCCCAGGCTTGGGAGCGGACTGGGAGCTCTGGGCTTGGAATGACCAGGAAAGGGAAAACAACCCCAGGATTCCCTAGCTGAAGGGATGCATTTCCACTCTTCCTACACAGCCCTTTCACAGAAGTGCAGGAATTCAAAGCGGACGCGGCGCAGGGCTCGGGAAGGCGGCGCCGGGACCCGGCCGGGTTCGGGAAGAGCGGGAACCGTGAGGCCTGAGCTAAGTCCCTCGTTCCAGCCTGGTTTTCGGGATGAATCCGAGAGCTGCCCGGCCCACCGCCCCAGGGGAATCTGTGGGGGGATCTGGGAGCAGGCCCACACCCCGCTTTACAGCCCCGCCGGTGTTTGAGGAGCCGGGGCCGAGCGCACCTGGGGGCGACAGATGGCCCCGGGCTGAGCACACAGCGCAATCTGCTCCCGCGCGCTCCAGCCCCGCTCCCAGCGCCTGGCACGGGGCAGGGGAGCAGGACACCTGGGGGGAGGCACACGCGGACGGCCCCGCTCAGCCAGGTGGCGGCTGGGAGCGGGCGTCCCCTCCGCAGGTTTTAAAATATGTCGTCGCTGTTATTCAGGTTTTTTTTTTTTCCCTGGGAATTGGCCCGGGAAGGAGCGGGAGCAGGTGTTGGTGGGAGCTGGAGGGGACAGAGCAGGCCTGGGTGGTGACAGCAGCCCGGACACCACGGGTGGGCTGGTGGGGTCCCATCCCAGCAGAGGTTTTTGGGGATGCTGTGGCCTTGTCCTGGTCTCACCTGCCTGGCAGGGCAGGGGACAATTCCCGGTGCTTCCAAGTGGAGGTCCATGTTCCTGAGGAAGCAGAGGGAGGATGTCCCAGTGACACCAATGACGTTCCCACTGGGATTGGTTTTCTTCTCCCCTCTTACCCATCCACTTCCCTGTCTCCACAGCCAACCTCGGTCTTCCCACGCGCGCCCAGCTCCTTGTATGGAATTCGCCATTGCGACGTGGGACTGGGAATCCCTCTGGAAGTCGCTCGGGATGGGTTTAGCTCCCRGCACCCCGCCACGAAAAGCGTCTGCTCCGACTCCCCCGTCTCCGCCCGCGGTTTGCGGACGCCGAGCTTCGCCCGGGACCTCGCTTCGTCCGACGTCCCGAATCCCGCAGGTGAAACAGATTCCCCGGTGGGAAGGAACCGAGCGGGTCCGGGGGGAAAAAAAAGAAAAGGGAAAAAGGGAAATCCGAGTGACAGTGACGCGGCAAAGCCTGGGAGCGTCGCGGAGCCGCGGGGACGGGCAGATAAGGAGCGCTCGCGCYGTATCGCGGGCGCCCCATCAATCACGCGTCCGTCTCCCGGACCCCCGCGCGCCGGGAACGCGCCGGCGGGATCGCTGTCAGCCCGGATCAGCCAGCGCGGCGGTGGGAACGCTGCCGGCGCCCAAGGGGAGGTCGCGGGGCTGGCGTCGACGCTTTCCGGTGGTTTCCTGGGAAGTGGCCGGGGAGGGTTTGACCCCAGTGTCGTCCCCCCAGTGGACACGGGGCGACAGGGAAGGGTGAGGTGGGATGTTAGGAAAAGGGTTTTCATCCKGAGGGTGGCCGGGCACTGAACGGGCTCCCCAGGGAACGGTCATGGCTCCAGCCCTGCCGGAGCTCAACTCAGGGATGCACGGGGTGGGATTGTTGGGGTGTCCGTGCAGGGCCGGGAGCTGGACCGGGTGATCCTTGTGGATYCCTCCCAGCTGAGGATATTCCATGATGCTGTGATACTCTGGGAGATGACAAGTGCTGCTTGGCTCGTCTTCCGCCTGGCCTTGCCCATCACTAATGGCGCTATCCTTGGCTTCCAGATGGAAAACTTCGGAGGAAGCACCGGCTGCCCACCTTCCCAGGAATTCCCTGCGAGCGGGTCAGCAGTGCCGTGGACRTTCCTGGGAAAACCCTGCCGCATCCAAAGGGACAGCACGGCAGAGACACCGCCGGGGCTGCTCGATGATGGGCTGGGATGGGGGCTCGTTCCCAGGTTCTTTCGCTTCTGTGGGAACGGGCGATGAGGAAAGCGGAGCTCTGCCCCCAGTGGAACGGGACAGATCTCGTGGGATGGAAGGAAGGACAAAGCCTGTTGCCTTGAAGCCCAGCCCWGAGGGAGATTCCTGCCACAGCCTTTCAGCCGGGAACAGGGACACGCGAGGAGCACGATGATGGTGAGGAGGAAAACAGCCACGAGTGCTGCTGAGGGAGCGGGAGAGGGACATCACCTCGTGGGACAGATGTGGGAAGGGACAGGGAGCGGGAGGGGCAGCCAGGTGGCTCTCAGCGGGATTTGGCACGGTCGGGAGCCACCTGGGAGCAAACAGCTCCAGCTTTCCCTCATCACGGCCCTTCCCGAGCCCGGGGCGGGATCCTGCCCGCTTCTCCCAGCGCTCCTGGAAGGCTCCCGAGCCCCTCCCGGCCGCGGCGTCCCGGCCTCGTCCCCTGGCAGACGCTGCCGAGCAGAAGGTAAGGGGAAGGCGGCGACGCTGTTACACATTAACCGGGAGAGAGCGGCTGCTTCCCCTCCCGTCCCGGGAGCGTCCCCCTCTCCCCGCGCCCGGCTGCGGCCGCCCTGGCTAATGTGTAATCCCGGGAGCCGCTGCCGCTTCCCGGCAGGATGGCCCAGTAGCTAGGCTGGCGCGGGGAGGTGCCGCGCGCTGGGAAGGGTGTTTGATGTYCTGGGGTTTTATGGAGAGGTGTTTTTCCCGCTGGGCGTGGGGCGGCTCCTGCGCCCAGGCCGGCTCGCACAGGGGGCTCTTTTCCCGCTGGAACCTGCTCGTGTTCCCGGGGAACGGCAGGAATTGGGCTGCCGGAGCGGTAGGGGGGGGAGCGGGTGCTGCTCCCTCGGTGGGGTGTGCTGACTGCTCCCGCCGCGGGGACATTTACAAATCCACGGACTGGCTCTTTTCCTCGGTGTGACGCTGACTTTTGGAGCTGGGGCGGTGCCTTTAGGGATTCGCGCCTTGTTTTCACTCACTCAGGCTGGAATTTGTGGGGATTCGAGGCCACGGGAGGAGTAGGAGAAGCCAGAGGGGCTTGGGGGTGATTGCGGATGAGATCCTCCTGTTCCGGCAAGGAAGATGTGCCCATTTTGGCTGCGGTTTTATTTCCTTTTTTTTCCCCCCTTTTTATAAATTAAGTTTTTATGTTGGATAACGCCTGTGAAGGGTTTGTTTTTCCCTCTCAGCACCACCAAGCAAACTCTGGTGCCTGTGAGGTGGTGCTGCACCCTCCATTTGCCCGCAAGAGTAGGTCACGTCATGGACTAATCGGGATGCTAAACGCTGCCTGTAATCCAAAGTTTTCCATCAAAGGCAGAGACCTGAGTCAAGTAATGAATATCAGGAGGGTTCTGCTCTTCAAAGGCAGAGGAAAACTTGATTCTTTTTCAGATAAAAGCCTGCTGTTTGGAAAAAAAATAATGATAATTGGAAGTAAACCTAAAAAGGTTTCCTTATCACAAAATATTATTCACGGTGGCAGCAGCGCCTGATTTATTCCCCCCTTTGTCAGGCTGGGGGGCTCGAAAAACCCCAATGTGAGTGAGAGACGGAGTAGGAATTGGCCGGATTTGGGATTCTGGGATTTGCCAGAAGTTTGGGTGCCTTGGAAATGCTCCTGGCTGGGAGTGAGGAGGGGCTGGCGGCGGTGTTGGCAAACCCGGCTCCGTCCCTGGGGCTTCCCAAAATTTGTTGTAACTTTTGGGGGAAACTGGGACTCGCATCCACCTTCAGCTGTTATGCAGGCAAAGAAGAGCAGCAGGCAGGCCCTAAAAATGAGGAAAATCCATGGAAAAGAGGGAGGAACGGGCCCACCAGCACTCTGAGGGCTGGACAAGAGATGCCCCATCCCTGGAAGTGTCCAAGGCCAGGTTGGAYGGGGCTTGGAGCAACCTGGGATAGGGGAAGGTGTCCCTGCCCATGGCAGGGGGTGGAAYGGGATGGGCTTTTAGGTTCCTTCCCACCAAACATTTCTGGGATGATTCCATGAGTTCTGCTCKAGTCCTGTCCAGAAGCCAGGGTTTTCTAGGGAGCAGGGATGCAGGTGAGCTGATCCAGCTCCGGCCTGGGGRTTAGCTGTGTGCTGAGCGCCTGCCCCGTGCTGGGCTGAGGGTGATTAATGGCCTGGGAGATTCCTGGCCTTTTCCTCGCCGTCCTGAACCCGTTTGGGATTATTTTTGTTCCCCTCCTGCTCTCAGGTAACCCTCCGGTGTGGCGGGAGGGAGCCAAAGGAGCTGGGAGTCCCTTTTGTACTCTGCCTCCGTAATCCGGGGGTTTGTTCCAATGTCCTGCCTGCCTTTTCACGGCCGGCGCCTCGTGCCGAATTCCCGCCCGGACGCTGTAATTTCGGGATCAGCAACCATTCCTACAATGGAAAACAACTTACACGGCCAGGCCCAGGAAAAGGAGCCCACAGCCCCAGCCTTATCCTGCTGCTCAGGGAGCACGTGGGGATCCCTAATCCAAGCTAATGCAGGGATCAACTTTTGGGCTACTCTGGCCCAGGTTTTGACCAAAGGCAGAGGTCTGGTCACGTTAAATAACTGGAAGCGCCGCGGGGCTCGGGATCCATGGAAAACTCGTGGGTTCAGGGGGTTAAAGCAGAGGCTCTCTGGGAAAGGGAGTGACTGGGGAAGCAGGGAAAGGGTTTGGGGTTTGTAAAACCAGGCTCTTGCGTTCCCATTCCTCCAGCTCCCTGCCGGTTGCTTCCGGCRGAGCTGGGAGTGCAGGGGGAGTCTGTGGATGTGGGAATGATGGCTTTCCTTGGGTATAGAGCCGACCCAAGGCCAGGGATGCTCGGGTGGGGTTTTATCCAGCACATTCCTAGAGGGGGACAGCCTGTGGGATACAGGTGCTTGTTGTATGCCCTGTTGGCTGCCGCTGAACTAGCAAACAGGATGAGGCTCATCATTTTCCCAAAATCCCCCCAGAAACTTCAGGAGAGGCCTCACCTCCCTCCGAGCCACAGTCCAGAGCCGCAGTGCTCGTGTTTCCAGCTCTCAGAGCCGCCGGCCGAGGCACGGCCACCCCAAACCGGCCTCTGTCCCCTCCGACCCCACAGTTTGTGGGGCCGCGGTCCTGGCTGTCGCTTCCCAGCCCTCCGGCAGAGCCCCAGGCGAGCAGCAGGGTGTTCTCCTCCCAGCCCCCCGAAGGCCGAGGGAGGAGACGACGGCTCAGCCACAAAGGTTCGCTGACTCCTTCTTCACGTTCCGGACACCTGGAATGTTTTCCCTGAACTTGCCGCTTTGTTTCCCGAAGGACAATCCAGAGATAATTTCATTCAGCGCCGAGCCCGTTCCGCGGCTGCCTGTGAGGGAATAAATGAGGAGCTTCAGACGCATTCAGCAACTCTVGGAGCCACAAAAAGAGAGAAAGAAAGGAAGAAGAAGGTGTCAGGTGTCAAGTGAGTCAGCGTTTGAACATTTCCATGGCGCTCGGGGAGGGTAAACAGCGAGGCGAGCCGAGGTTCCTCTCCCTGGGAATCGCACCCGAGGGCTCCCAGCGCCTCGCGCTGAACCCGGAGCCAGCGTGGAAATGGGAACGGGAGCGGTGGGAAAGCGCTGGGGCTGGTTCTRCGGGTGACCAGGGCGCGCGTGGATTTGTCACGGCTCAGGTTTTCCTGTCCCCTCCCCGGCCCCYGGCTGATCCCAGCGCCCGGAGCTTTGGGGAGTGCCTGGGGAGGCTTCCCGGYTTTTGGGGGCCTCTTGCGTAGCAGGGAAAGGCAGAAATCCTGGGGGATTTGGCCCGTGTGGCATGGAGCGGGAAGCGCCGGTGGGACTTCCCGGAAYTGGAATGGGATGAGCTTTGAGGTCCCTTCCCACCCAAACCCTTCTGGGATTCYGTGATGAAGAGAATTTTYGGTGCACAGAGGAAAGGCCGGGGCTGGAATGCTCTGGGAATGTCGCAGGGCGGGACGAGGAGCGTGAGGGCGGCAGGGAGCAGGGGGAGGGACCCGGGGGAGCTCCCGCCTGGGGCAAGCCGGATGCGTTCCTCGGATCCCTCCGGCAGCTGGGAAGTTCCGGGCAGTCGGAGAAGTTTGGGGAAAGGGAGGCAAATACACAGTGATTCCTCGGGAAGCGTTTTCCCTGGCGTCGGATAGCAAACAGAGCCCGGCAGAGCCGCCCGTGGGTCRCCCCCTCGGTGGCACCGGATCTTCCCGGGAGCGGGAAGGCTCGCGGGGGGGGTGCCGGCAAGCTCGGGATGCGCTCCGGCGGGATGAAGGCGCCGGCTCCTTTGTGGCTCGCTGACTCGGGGCTGAAGTGGCCCTCGGGCTGTCGAAAGGTTGAGTGCTGCCGCTGCCGCTCCAAGCGCCGGGAGGCAGGATTCCCTTCAACAAACACGGCGGCTCGGGGACGCGGGCAAAGGTGGCGCGGGGGAGCTGGAGCAGGATGCGGCGCTGGGAAGGCGCCTCTGGAAGCGTGCGTTTGGTTCTGTGCCCCCGCCCCGGTGCCCGGCGCTGTAAGCGGCCTTTAAAAAGCCATTTTCTCCCTCCGTCGCCGCTTTGGCGCCCGGGAGGTTGTTTGGGCTCCGCCGCCGCCGCCCATTAGCGGGTATTTGCGCTTTGGGTTGCTCTGGTGGCSCCGGAAGGGCTTTTTGGGGCGGATTTCCCTCCCGTGGGAGCGCTCGGATGATGGCCCGGCCGAGCGCGGCGCCGCGCGGAGGGTCTGCGCGGGAGGCAGGGAGAGGAGGATCCCRAAGGATGGAGCGGGAGATGATTCTTGCTGCGGTTCAGCCACCTTTGCCGCTCCTCTCCCCCATGCAGCCCTTCGCGCCGTCCGCCTCCGCCCGAGGTGAAAAATCCCTTTGGATTTTCCCGCGGGGAGAACCTTCCAACCCGAAGTATTTGAGGTTGTTGGAGCAGAATTGGTTTCCTGCTGCCTGGGTACAGCCCAGCTCTGCGCGGTGCTCGGGTGACGGGTCTCAGTCCGTGGTGGGATTCTCCAGAGCATGGAACTCTCCAGGAATAAGGCAGGGAGTGGCTGAGGGAGTCTGGTCTCATCCCGTGCCCAGCATTCCTTGAGTGCCATTAACTCCCTGCCTGAGGAGGTGTGGGCAGAGATCTCAGCACCTTTTGGCAGGAAAACTGTTTTGGCCACTTTGGGATTCCCCAAACAACTGCAGTGCAGGGAAAGGGAAGTTTCCAGGGAAGTTTCTGTGGAAGTTTGGGCTTTTCCTTCCATCCAAAGTTCATGGAACGCTCCTGCCTGGTGTAAGCTGTGCTGCCYCTTGCCTTGTGCCATCGTGCCTGCACCGATGGGTTTGGCATTTTCCAAKCCTCGGGAATGCTGGTGTGCCCCAGGACCTCGCTGCTCCGGCCAAAGGGAGCAACAGCCTTTAGGGAATCTCCAAAATTGTTCCCGGCAATCTCCATGATTGTAAGGGTGATCCAGCTCAACCARCTTCATATTCCTGGAGGCCATAAAATCGTGCCTGAGGCTTATTGAYCCCGATTATCGGAACCCCTGGAATACACATCTCCTTTGTGAGGGGTGAAGCTGGGGAATTTCTCRGTGCCCCGGCGACAGTGCTGTTGAAATTCCATGGAAAGAAAAGGCTGGACGGRGCTTGGAGCAASCCGGTCTGGTGGAAGGCGTCCCTGCCCACGGCCGGGAGTTGGAAYGGGATGAGCTTTGAGGTCCCTTCCCAYCCAAACCCTTCTGGGATTCCGTGATGAAGAGAATTTTCGGTGCTCAGGGGGAAGGCCGGGGCTGGAATGCTCTGGGAATGTCGCAGGGCGGGACGAGGAGCGTGAGGGCGGCAGGGAGCAGGGGAAGGGACCCGAGCGCACCCCGCTGTCCCCCGCGGCGTGGCGGGGGGGGGGGGCTGTGGCCGCGGGGCCGCCCATGTCGCGATCTGCGCTGACACCGTGTGGCCGCTCCCCGCATCTCGCCCCGGCGGCTGCGGCGCCCGGGAAACGGGATTTCCATGGATTTCCATCCGCGGATTTCCATCTTTCCTCCCCGAAGCCGCCTCGGAGAGCAGGGAAGGGTCGCCCGGCGGGCGGGGCGCAGGCAGGGAGATGTCCCTTGTCCCGCCGCCGTGCCTGGAGTCCCGCATCCCTCAGAACGGGCTGGATTCGGGCACTCTTATTGGCTCAAAACGGGCTGGATTTGGGATTTTTTGATGCGGTTTTAAACTAAGAGGGGCAATTTAGATAAGGTATCAGGAGGAATTCCTCCCTGCGAGGGTGGGGAGGCCCTGGCACAGGCTGCCCAGAGAAGCTGTGGCTGCCCCATCCCTGGAAGCGTCCAAGGCCAGGTTGGAGGAGGCTTGGAGCACCCTGGGATGGTGGAAGGTGTCCGTGCCCGTGGCAGGGGGCTTGGAATGAAATGAGCTTTTCGGCGCCTTCCATCCCAAACCGTTCCCGTGCTTTCCCAGGAAGGCCTGCCTGGCTCGTGTCTGGCTGCTCCCAGATATTTCCATTCCCCCTGCGGTGGCGAGGCAGCTGATTTGGGGCAGGACAAGGAGCTTTTATCTCCYGTTTCGGCAGGCACGAGGCCCCGGAGAGGAGCCGTGCCTAATGTATTCAGCCACAGGGACTCTTGGAAAAAGCCCTTTCTCCTCGGCCTTTTCCAGCCGCGGGGACTTGGCAGGGTAAAGCCCGGGGAGCGGCAGGAGCCGCGGATTYGGGATGCAGGTGGATGGGGCCGGGTGGAAAACGAGGTTACCCCTTACAAACCCGTGGAGAAAGGYGGGGAGAGCTTCACCCAGCGCTCCCAGCCGGGAGGGAAAACATCTTGGGGATAAACGCCCCGGGACGGGCAGGGAGAGGAGCGGCAGGAAGGTTCGGAGCTCAGGGAAGGGCCCYGACAATGGACAATGGGGCCATTGAGGGGCCCACAAACAGCTTCGCGCCCCGCGAGGAGCTCGTCCCGCTGGAGTCATCCATCCCGATGGATGGATGGGGGTTTCACTCGCCGCTTCCCGGGAGCCAGCCTTTCCCGGGAGCCAGCTCCACGTGCGCTGGCGTTCATTTCGTGTTGCAGGAAGGGAGAGAAAGGGGTTTAAAGCCAGGCGCGGATGGGAAAATAGGAATGTTCTGGGGGAGAAAGCGCAGCAGGAAGGGACTGAACCTCTCCCGGCGAGGCTGGTTTGAAGCTGGAGGGCCGGGGGAGCTCCTTTCCCGGAGAATCCAGGGCTCAGAGGGGATGTGGTAGGGTTGGGGAGCTGGAATGTGTGCCCAGTGCATGGGGATGTGTCTGGATCTGTATCGAGGGCACCCCCGGATCAGGAGCCCTTGGCTGGAGCAAATCCCGGGCCTGTGGATGGATAAGAGCTGAAAGGGCAGGGAGTTTGGGATGGAAGCGTTGTGGGATCTCCCGTGTCGTGCCTCCAGCCCAGCTGGGATTCGGTAGCGGCTCCGCGCGGGAGCCRTAACGAGGTGACACAAAGACGGATCCTTCTGGAAAACCGGGCAAACGGGGAAGCGATTCCTTCTCGTCTCATTCCAGGCCTGGCTGCCAGATGGAAGCGGGGCCGCGCTCTCCCTGGAAGCGCAGCAGGGTGCTCGAGCGAGAGGTGCTCGGGCTCTGCCGCGCTGCATTCCCGGGAAACGAGCTGCGAGAATTGGAGGGCCTACAGGAAAGTTAAAGGGCTCTGCCTGGAGCTGGGGAAGTTAAAAATAGAAATAAATGGGGAGGAATAAATAAAAACACCCAATCAGCCAAACCAGAACGGAGCAGGAGCGGCGCTAGGCAGGGAGAGGGTGGGGARTGTGCTGGATTGGGATGTGCTGCCGGCTCTGCTTCCTGCGGGGCTTGGCTCCTGGGAGGATTCCAGCCCAGTTTTGGGTGTTGTAGGCCTGGGTTTGTTTCCACAAGGAATCGCTTTAAACCTAGGGATGGTTTTTCCCAGGCAAGCGGCAAAGCCTTGGGAGTTACCGAGCGCCCAAATCCGCTTCCCTCCTTTTGCACTCCTCTGTCTGTGGGGTCTGGGGATGGCGCAGCCGTGGGCTGGTCCTGGGTGGCAGCGGGAGAATCCAGGGATGCTGCCGGCCCTGGAGCTGCCTCCCGGGCAGCCGCTCCGTGGGGTTAATGAGCGCAATTAACGGTGAATGCTCTAATTGCAGACGTTTAGCTGGAGCCTTCCCGGTCATTGTTTGTGCCCGGCGCTTGGCTGTTCCTTTATTACAGGGAATCAAGCTGGAATCAGCGCCTGGCTCATCCCAGTGCTGGCTACAGGGATGGAACGCTCCGGACTGAGGAGTTCCCTGGCGGCTCCCGCCATTTCCTCCCGGCCCCAAGGTGAGGTGGAGTTTGGGGTCGCTGATGGAATTTTGAGCCCGAAACAGTGGATTTGGGAGGGAAATCTGCTCTAAGCCAGGCACCCACAGCAGACAAAGCCTTGACAACGCTCTGGAGCGGCTCTTCCTGCAGGGATTTGGGAATGGAGCTCTTGTCCAGGAGAAATTAGCACCCGGATTGTCTCGGCACGGTCATCCTGTGCGGCACCGAGATGTGCCTGGGAGCTCCATCTCCGCTCTGGGGGACACAATCCGTGCGAGTTCATCTCCTCCGTGGATCCGAAGCTTTCCCAGATACATATCAAAGCTCTTCCTCCGCTTCCCACATGAATAATAAGCGCCGGTGAAGATTCCAATAAATCATCCCCTGTTCCGTGTGTCACGGCGAGGGAGCAGGGCTGCTTCAAGCAGCATTTCAGSCCATGGATAACGTGGAAAAATCCATCTTTTACCTTCTTCCCGGCGGCATCCCTGGCTCGGTGCACCAGGGAAGGGTGAGTTCAATCYCATCCTTTGCCTTGGAGTGTGGGCTCGTGGCTTTCCCACAATCCTGCGACGCACCGGGAGCATCCCAGTGCTGCTCTGGGAGCTGTGCCCGAGGTGTTCCCGGGAAGCTCTTTGACTCCTGGTGGGATTCAGTGGTTTGGGGGCAGGTTGGAGCTGCGGGGGGAGGTCCTTGAGCTGAGAAACAGCTGGGAGGTGCCAAAGCCACGCTTCCTTCCTTCCTTATGGATCTATCCCTCACCTTTGGGAGCGGCTGATCCCTCCTGCCAGCCGGAGCACGTCCAGGCTTGGGTTACAGATTTGCCAAGGAAAAGCGACAGCATTCCCTTCAAAACCCATCCTTTGGGGTTCCCAGACCGCCTTTTCCCTTCCCCAGTTCTCCGCAGCCCGTGGATCCGCTGACTCCAAGGATCTTTTCCAATTCACCTCKGGCGCGCCTTTTATCAGCCATCGCCCGGGAACTTTTTAATTTATGGGCCTTTTATTGCCGGCGCTCCGGCTCATCCGGAGCCGCCCGTTACGGAGCGTTCCCGAGGCTCTCGCTGCGCCTTATCGCGGGATTGGATCTGGGCGCAATTCGTCTGGAGTCATCCCTCGGATTCCTTTCATCGCTCGGTGACAACCCTCGAATACATCATTATCCGGCGGCGGGCCCGGGAATTACGATCATCAGGCCATTTTTCATATAATCTGATTTTTATAAAGCGCTCCTCCCGGTTATCTGCCGGCGGTGAGCGGTGATCCCCTGGGATAGCGCTAATAGAAAAACCGGGCGGGGAGGGAGCTCGGCTTGGATGCGTCCGGAGGTTTACGGAGCGCGGGATTTGCCGCTCCAGCGGCGCCTCGGCTGGGTTTTGGGGTGATGGAATGGCGTTTATGCATTAAAAGGGGGGGAAAAACCAGAGGAGGGAGGAGGAGAGGAGAACCCCACTGGTGTGTTTGCCAGCGGGTTTTTGGGAATGAGTGTTTTCCCCCCCTCACCGCCAGGTATGACGTGGGGAATTTGGGATTCCCCCGGATAGGCCATGTTTCCTGTTGTAAGAAACTCGTGCCTTTGCCTTGTAATGATGGAAAATCAAATCTCCGTGGTTTYGTGGGTTTTTTGTCTCCTCAGAAACGTGGGAGAGGCAGCCAAGCTGCTCGGCCAGGGCTTACAGCAAACGTGCTGCTCCGTTAATTCCTTGCTCCCGGACTGTGTGGGACCACGATGCCTGAGGTCCATCCCGACTCCAGACCTCGCTGTCCGTTTTGAGCCTTCTCCCAACGGTTGGAAAAGGTCCCTTGAACCCAAAGGAGTCTCCTGSAGAAAGGCCCTGGGCGTGTGCGAGGTACTGGGGCTGGGGCCTTCCAGGGGTGATCCTTTCTCCATCCTTTTAAAAACAGCCCGGACTCGCTCCGGATCGGGCAGGGCGAGGGGGATCCCTTGCCATGTGTCCCTGGGCTTCGGCAGGGCCTMTCCTGCCCATCCCAGGGATAGGGAGAGCTCCAGAGGCCCCAAACCCCAACCCTTTTCCCTCTTGTTGTGTGGTTGTGGCTACCCATATCCCACTCCGCTTTCCAGAGGCAAGAGGGAACCCGGGAGAAGCAGAGTGCAGGTGCCCAGGCCGCTTTGTTGTTCCATGTTTATCCCTGGAAACAGGATTGAGAAGCAGGGATTAAACAGGGAGTGCGCCGTGTCCATCCCCTTCTCCTTCCCGGGGAGGGGAAGCACCTTCCGCTCTTCCAGGCCCCACGGACGGGAGGGAACTCTGGAAATCCGGTGAGCTGGGAGCCGGGCGGGAAGCAGGGAAGGAGGGAGGGAGGGAGGTTTGATGTCTTATTCATCCCGGCTCGTCCGCAGCCTGCGGTGACACGAGCCAATGAAACGCTGTTGATCCAAAGCTTAGCTCCCGAGGCCCCTAATCCCGCGGCAGATAGCAAACAGATAACGGGGACGCTCCAATTTCCCGGACTCCGTTCGGGAAGGCGGGGGCGGATAACGGCCCGCGGGGCAAACACGCCTTATTGCTTCCAACGCCGGGATAAAGCCCCGGCTCCTCGGGAAGCGCTGCGGAGGGACCGCGCCGCGGCTGGGCGCTGGGAATGCCGTGGGAAGATGGAGATTGCCATCTCCCGGCACGCGGCGATGCTGCAGCGCTGCCGGGAGCGGCGTCCCGGCCGGGATTCRCGTCCCATGGGAGCACCCACCTTCCACCCTCTGCCGTCTGGCAAGCCCCAAGTCCCTTTTCCAGTGTTTTTTTTTCCCCATCCAGCTCCGGTCCTGGAGGATGCTGTGCAGGGAGAGAGTGGAAATGGCGCCGGGTTGGGGCACGGATTCCATGAAACGGAAATCTGGGAGCATCACCCAGGGCACAGCAGGCTGAGGCTGCTCCTCGCTGGGATGGAGATTTGGGATCTGGGACGGCCCCCGAGCTGCTGGAAAATGCTCTGCCTGTGGTGCCACCATCCCTTTGTCCCTCTCCCTKGGAGGGGACACCGATGGGATCGAAAAGGAGGCGTGTGGGGCAGGGCCAAGCATCCAGCTGGATCCAGGGAAGCCGAGCTCCGGCTTTGGACACTGCCCGGCCTCCGGAGCCCCACTGTTTATTCCGGCTCCTCTCTGCAGCTCAGGGCAAATATTTGACCAGTGGCGCTCCTGTGTGCCTTGGCAGGGACACAGGGACACGGGCATATGGGGACACAGCCTGGAATGTCCCCAGGGCTGGCTCCCGCCACTTCCAACCGCTTTCTGGGATTTGCCACCCGAGGRTCCCGGCAGGGAGGACGTGCCGGCCCAGGCCGTGCTGCTCGGGGTCACCGAGGTGACCCTAATGTCCCTGTCCAGGGGGGGTTCTGGTGGCAGCAGCTTCCAAAGGGTCACCGGAACGTGTCCTGAGGGCTGGAGTAGGGAATAGCTGGAGCAGGCCCCCCGGGGTCAGCCCCACCGGAGGTTTTCCCGCAGCAGGACGTGGGATAAGAGGATCCCTGGTACCCGGCACCTCTGGGAAGCGGCACTAGAGGGAGCCTCCAGGCTGCYAGCCCATTCCTGCCTCTTGTCTCGGTTATTTTTTTCCCTCTTTTCCCGCTCCAGAAGACTTCCCAATCGATCCCGACACCGGAGCTGTGCGTGGAGACCCGACCTGCCTCGCACTGGTAACCATCCCAAAGCCTCTCCCCAAAAACCCACGCAGCTTTTCCTCTCAAAACTGWTTTGTGAGGAAAAGTTTGCTTTCCTCCCCCTTATTTTAAAAATGTAAAGCTTTGCCAAAATTGCACAACCTTTTGTGTGTGGGGGGGTGGTGCTGACAATCCAAAAATGGTTTGCATTTTTCCAAAGATACCCTGGTGAGCTTTATCTCCATTCCCAAATTTCAGACCTTTATGTTTCCAGAATTGATGTCTGATAAGATAAAGGTGCCTCTGCTGGTACATTTTTTCCCTTAAATCCAGTAACACTAAAAAAAAAACCCAAACCACCTTTAATGTAAAAAATCTGTATTTTTACATCTGTAAACACTGACGTTTAAATGGAATTTGTTTTGTTTTGTTTTTCCAGAGATTTTTTTTCAGCGAGGGCTTGAAGAAATAAACAACTTTTCCYGCTCGTGCTCAAGGCCGGGTTGGAYGGGGCTCGGAGCAACCCGGGATAACGAAAGGTATCCCTGCCTATGGAAACAGGTGGAACRGGATGAGCTTCCAAATCCCTTTCAATCCAAGCCGTTCCGGGATTTTTTGCAGATTATTCCCCGCGTCCTG
Source organism: Amblyornis subalaris (assembly GCA_018881555.1). Taxonomy (NCBI): domain Eukaryota; kingdom Metazoa; phylum Chordata; class Aves; order Passeriformes; family Ptilonorhynchidae; genus Amblyornis; species Amblyornis subalaris. The sequence continues at coordinate 642,332 of JACAXG010000031.1, forward strand.
CTGAATCCCAGGAATTCCGAGGCGTCTCCTGTTGGAAAAACCTTCACGGAGCAGCTCCGCATCTCCCGCGCCCGGCAACTCGCACAGGTACACGGCGAAGATGCCCTTCCGCGCGGGGAATTCCAGGGGGGGAATTCTTCCGTGGGAAGGGCGGGGTTCCCAGCCCGACGCCTCCCGCGGGGGCGCTTCTGGCGCAACCGGTTCCCGTGCCGCGGAGATCGGGATCGAGCTGGAAGCTGGGGCGCTGTTGACGGAGGTCGTTGTCGGCACGGAGGTGTTGAAGGAAGGGCTGYTTGCGCAAGGAGTCACCGCGAGGTGAAAGATATCCCCTTCAGCGCTCCCGCTCCTGCCCGGCAGGCCTCGGCTTGCCGGGATTTTCCGGGAGAAGCCGGAGGCTCCGTCTCTTCCCGCTGCCGCGCCTGGTGCCGGCCCAGCTTCGCCAAGGCGGAACAGAACCCAGAGGCCTCGGAGAACGGATCGAGCGTGGAAAACAGGCTTGGAGGCCTCACCGGACGGCGGTTTGGGACCACGACATCGCAAATACGGGATGAGCAACGGCAGCTCCGTGTGGAGGTGTGACGGGGGCTGGTGGAGAGGGAGTTTGTTCTCTCTGTGTCTCTTTTTCCTTGCCCCCCCTCTCCAAATGCGTTATCCCGGGATATTTGCTCACTTTTCCTGGTGCTGGCCAGGGCAAGCTCCTTGCCGTGGAGCTGCCTCCTGGAAGGGTTGTAGGGAGCACCCACAGGCAGGATTCCCGGCTAAACCCTCTCCAGAGGAAATCCCTCTGGACGGGGATTAAGCAGCTCTGGAGCCTTTTCCCATGTCCTTGTGGCTGCTCGGGGGGGAGCTCCTTCCTTGGAGCAGGGACGGAGCCTGGGGACTCCCCAGGGTAGGAAATGGATATTTTGGAAGCGGATGTTGGTCAGTGGGGGGCAAAGCGGGTGGGTGGGCATGGAGTAAAATGATGGATTAATGGATTAATGGATGGATGGATTTCCCCTGCCACTCTCACTCCCTTGGAAAGCTGGAAGAGCCACTCAGCCTCCTGAGGGAGATGGGGAGGAATCCCAGAGGATCCCAGATGGATCCCTTGAGGTTTCTTAAAGGCCTCCTGAATCCCAGGGCGAGGAGTTCCCGGCGGGAGAGCAGCTCCAGCGTGAGGAGAGGGAGAGCCGGGGCTGGGCCTCCTCTGTCTGCCTTTTGCTCCAGGACTCGGGAGGAGGAAACGAACCGGAGGTGTTATTTCTCCAAGAAAAGCAGGGCATTGTGTGTCCTCTGGAGATAAGGATCAGGGAGCCGGGCCGTTCCCACCCTCATCCCCGCACCCGGATCGGGTAACCCGGCACAGACGCCGGTTTAAGGCTTTTTTTGGATTCTCCAGCCCTGAGCGGGGTGGGTGAGGGTGGATGGGCTCCTCCTTCCCCCAGGTGTCCATGCAAGGCCGCCTTTGACTTCCTTGYTTTCCTGCAAGGCTCCCCTGCTTCCCAATCCCTCACGTCCCGCTCAACCCGCTCCGCACCGGCTCGTCGCCCTCGGCAGCGAGCCCAAACCCTTGTCCCTGTCTCATTAGGGTAAAAACCCCATTAAACCAACAAAAAAAACCCCTCCACACCGCCCTGGAGGAGCCGGGAGGAGCTCGGGGGCCGCTCCATGATGTTTGAATTTTCCCAGGGATGCGCGTCAACTGGACTGGATCCCGACGCGCCCCTAATTAATTGCATTGTTTCCGCCCATCTCCGGCGGGATTGTTTATGGGCACAACAAGCCCGCTCGGCTTCCAGGGCCTTTCAACTTTATGGGAGTTTTCCATGGGCTCGTTTTGCTCACCAGGGCCCGGGCGCTGGCAGGTTTGGGTTTGGGTTATTTTTACCCCCTCCATTAGCTGCGTTTTCTTTCCCTCCCTCGCGGCGATTTTTTTTCCCCCCGTTTTTCCCTCTTTCCGCCCGGCGCTGCCGGCTCGGGAAGGGCGCCCCGGCCTCGGGAGGAGGGAAAGCGGCCTCATCCCGGGTTCGGGGTGAGGTTTGGGCGGCCCCCCCCCCCCCCCTTGCCCTTTGGGGAAGGGAGCAGCCTGTGTGGCAGGGAACGCCACATCTGAGGTTGCTTTTCCGCGTCCCTTGGAGCGGGGCCAGGAGCGCGGGCCGGGAAAGGCTGGTAGCTTGTTTTAATTTACTGGTGTTGAAGTGTTCGCCTGCAATTAAGCATCTGAAAATTAAACAGAACCAGTCATTAGGGCCGGGGATACAAACCCACCAGCCCAGAGGATATAAATTATTTCCAAGGGGGAATGCCAAGGCTCGGGAGAGGGGTGGTTCCCCCGCCTTCGCCGTTATCTGGGGGTTCCCGTCGGAATAACTTCACGCCGAGGGAAGGAGCGGATCCTTCGGCCGGCCGCGGGGAGAAGGAATTCGTGGCAGGAGGGGACAAGGCGGTGTCCGTCTCTCCRGAGGGTTTCCCGTGCTCTCCCAGCCCCTCCATCCCGGGGAATCCCGTCTTCTCCCTGCCTGGGCTGCAGGCCGGCTTTGTAAGCTCCTGGTGACGACGTTCCCTTTCCCTGCATCCTGCTCCTCGCGGAGCCATCCYGCGGGAGCAGCGTTGGGTCACTCCCAAAGGTGCGTGGGGACAGTGACCTGATCCAGGTCCTATCCTGGTGGAGCTTCCTCCAGCTCCCCTGGGCTGCTYTGGGGGAAGGATTTGGGGCAGGAATTGGTGCCTTGACGGGTGGGGGGCACGAGGGGGAATTCCTGCGGAAAATCCCCTCACCCCACGTGGGGACACCACGGCTGAGAGGGGAAGGATGGGGCAGGCTCTYCCAAAACTGCTGCCTGGGCATATCCGTGGCGTTTAACCAGGGAATTCCACGAAATCGGAGCTCGACCTTTGGGACAAGCTGGATCCATGAAACTTCCGGCACGGGCTATTCCTGCAGGATTCCTTTTCCAAGCCCGGAGCCAGGTAAGCGCAGAAACTCTGGTTTAAATCCCTCGTCTTTCAGCAAAAGCAAGATTTAAGCCCGAGTTCCGAGCCCATTCCTGCCGGGGGGCTCTGGGATCCGTTGACGCCAGCGGAAACGTCTCCCTCGGCTTCGGCGGGATTCTCCCCGCCCGCAACGGAGTCCAGATCTCCCGAAATAAATCCCCCCGGCTCCGGAGGCGCGGAACCACGCGGAGCCTTGCGAACGCTCGTTCCCAGAAAAGGGCCCGGCTCGTTCGTCCGCCCGCGTCATGTGTGTTAAATTGTGCCGACGTCTCCCAGAATTCCAGTAAATAAATGGAAACCAGCGCCCGGAGAGCGCTCGGCTCGTGGATGAGTGGCAGGAGCATTGTTTGCGGGCAGCCTTTCCAAATTGAGCTTCCCCTTCCCTCTTGCCGGGACAAGATGTGAGATTTCATTCCCGTTTTATCCCAATTACCCGCCCGGCCTCGTGGCCTGGCGCGCTTCCGATAACTCCGATGACCCGGATGCTTTCCCTACGGGGGCACGCTTGGATTTGGGGTGGGTTGGGGGGGGGAATTCCAGCAAGGAGCCGCTGCGTTCGCAGTCCATGCTCCCGGATATTGCCATTCCAAGGCTCAGGTAAGCGGCAGCACCGTTCACCTGATCGAAAACCATTTGGGCTTGGAAAAGGGAACTTTTCCAGCCACTTTCTCTTATCTGTGGAAAAAAACAACCCCAAGAGTCTGGAAACCAAAATCTTCTGCACCTGCAGGGAAAAAAAAAAAAGACCCATTTTCTCCRAGGAGTTTTTTATTTTTTTACTGCTGGGGAAATGAATCAGAAGAGTTTATTAAGGCCATAAATAACTATATTTTGGGTTTATTTTGCTTGTCTCCTGTAGGTTCAGGCAGGCAGAGCAGCGAGGAGAAAATATTTTTCCGGTCCCCCTCGTCTTTAATTGGAAGGGCCTGGAGCAGCAAGGAGGAGATGCCGGGCGGGAAYGGGAAGCGAAGGGAGAGGGGCTTTGAGGGGTGAGGGAATTGGCTGGAGCGGCCGAGGCAGCTCCTCGCGGCTTTCCCCRCCGTAAATCCCGTTTTATATCCCTGTGTCCCACACGGGGAGAAGTAAACAGGGCTTTGCCGGGATTATTTGGGATTTTCCGGCGGGTTATAACGTCCTGCCCACCCCAGCCCTGGATTTTCACGCTGGGACGAGTTTCCGCCGGGAAATGAGCCCTGAAAAGAGTTTACCCGCCACTAAATGGCTCCGAACCCCGGGAAATGCTTGGGGGAAGCTCCGGGATTGCCGGAATTACGAGCACATCCCCGGCCGGTGCCCTCGCCGTGGGGSTCYGGAGCGTGGCACCGGCGRGAAGAGCCGGGAAAGGGACGCGGTAAGATTCAGCACTGTAAAATGGAGGGTGAAATCCCTCGCCAATGCCAATGGATCTTGAGGAAAATTAATGTGGAATGAAGGCCTTTTCTTCACCCTTTGCTGGCTGAGCAGCGGGGCAAGTGCAGAGCCATCCATCTGGAAGATCCCTCTGGATCATTTATCCCGCTTTCCAGGCCGCCCTGACGGGCATCCCATCCTTTTTCCCACAAGCCCCGCACCAAACGGAGCAGGGGTGTGCCGGATGGATCCGTGCCCTAAAGCCTGACTTAAGTCGGAGCAAATCCCCCCGAATCTCCTCCGAGYTCTTTTCCAGGAGGAGGAGGAGGTTCCCTGCTCTCCGGACACGCCGTGCCAAGCCCAACAAGCCCCCGGTGCTATTCCAACCTCCACGATGTGTTTTTCCAACATCCCGGCCTCTGCCAAGCCTGCGGCCTTCCCGCCCCGGCCGGGAGGGATCCATCCCAGCGGGAAAACAAAAGGAATGGGTTTAGCAGCCCTTCGGCCCCAGCACGTGCGGGGGTTGTTTGCAAAGCCGGGAGCCGATCCCGCCTGGATTTACACCCAGGCCGAGGCTTCCGTGTGGGCTCAGCCTTAAGCCGGGCCTTAATCCAAAGGAAAATATTGGGAGGGAGTTTTGTTTCTGTTTCAGAGCGCTGGAGGGCCCGGGGAATATTCCCCGAGGGGAGAGAGCCGCCGGGCTCCACGGCCTTGGGGGGTCTTTTCCAAGCTGAAGTATTCCAYGATTCCGTGACCTCAGCGGTATCGAGGAGGAGACAAGGGCTCCATCCGGGAAGGAGCGCCTCCGGCTCCCACCCGGCACGGTGGGTCCTCGGCACCCCTGGACGCAGGTTTGAAGGGAGAGGGGTGCCCGTTTTCCCGGGAATGCCGTGCTGCCGTGGAAGGAGCCGGCGGCAGGAGCCGAGCGCGGTCCCTCTGGCACGTTCCGGGCGGGATCCCGGCTCCCACCGCGGTTGGACTCCAAGCCCTTCCAGAGGCGGAGGCTGCTCCTGCCGGCCRGCCCCTCGCACGCGGCTCCCAGATGTCCCCGAGCGGGATCCAGGGAATGACCTTCAATTCCCACCCCCTCCGCCGAGCCCCTGGCCCCAGACTCTGTTAACTGGGATTCTTCACCTTCTTCCCAAAATGCTTGGTGTTTTGGGAATATCAGCCCCCGGGAAGGAAAGGGGATGGTGGCAGACCGGGCACATCCCGAGCTGGCGGGATCAGCCTGGAGCCGAACCCCCTCCCTCGGGACACGGAATGGGATTTCGAATCCACTGAAACGGTTCTCAGGCAGCGAAGGGGGAGGAAATCCCGACGAAAAGAAAAGCAGGATCTATCCATGCCATTTTTCCAAGCCGCGGTGCAGATTTCGAACGTGTTGCCCTCGGATCAGCAACGCTTCACGCGAGGAATGTCGCGTTAAGGATCCAGGATCCCGCTCCCGTTTTCACGTTAGGAATCCGTGATCGTAGAACGTAGGGAGTTTTAGGGAAGAAAAAAAAAAAATCCAAACGGAAAAAAATCCCCGGGGTGGGGGGGGAGTTTGGAGTGTTTTTTTCCTCCGGGTGGGTTCGAGGAGCCTCTGGCAAGGGTGGATTTTCCAGAGCGAAATTCCTTTTGACAAATATCCTTGCTCATTACTCAACCTGTGGCCTCTGCCTTGCCTGCGAGAGATGCTGGGAAAGGAGCTCTGGAGAAGGATTTCATTCCGCTGAGCTCTCCAAGCCTCTCCTGCAGCGAGCAGCGAGGTTTTCTGGGATCATCCAGCTCCCCGCGTCGTGCCGGTGCCGTGGAGGAAAAAAAATATTGTCGGAATGGATTTTGTGAGACGCGAAGCACAGGCTCGGGTAAAATCGCGCTTACCAGGCTGTTTTCCGTAGGGCTGATCCCACAGCCACGGGGTTTTCCCATCTGGATCGATCCTGGCGGAAGAGGAGCTCCACGATCCTGAATCAGTAATGAAATATAGTAAATAATAAAATAACGCAGCGTTGCTCTGGCAGTATCAGATAGCAACACGACAATATAATATATTATTGTGTTATAATGGAAAAATGTGATTTCTTGAGGTATAATGTTATTGCATCGTTTTATGGTGAATAAAGGGGAACAAATCCYGGTGAAACACCCGGGACCCCCCACCCTTTAACCGTACCCATCCCTGGCTGCTGCGGCAGAGGCTCATCCTTGATATTCCCATCCCATATCCCGGATGTTTCCATCCACTATTCTCGATGCGTCTGTTTTTCAATTTAAAACAATCTGCAGCTCCCTGCTCTGCTCCCGACCCGAATTTTTAGGTGGCGAAAAGGAGCGATGCAAACTCTGTCAGGGAGGGCTCGGCACGGCGTAAAAATCCCCACAAACGGGCGGCAGCTTCGGCAAAGAGAGGTAAAATCGGGAGCTTTAAGTGTTTTTCCACCCCGGACCGCGTTCGAGGGGCTGGAGAAGGGAAAAAGGAGCCGGAGGGAATGGGAACCATCGGGCCGGGGGGAGTTTAGGGGTCCGGGCAGCCCCCAGCGCTGCTCCCGGAGCTCCGCGGGGAACTGGGCACCCTGAGGAGCAAAGGAATTGGGAATGCCGTGCCACATCCCACCTGAGCGGCACCCCCACCCGCTCCGCTGCCCCTCTCCTTTTCCATCTTTTCCTCTCTTTTTTTCCCCTTTCCTTTAAATTTTTTTCTGTTTTCYCCTTTTTTCCTCTGTTCTTTTTCCTTTTCCTAATTTCTTTCTTTGTCATCATTTTCTTTTCGCTTTTCTTTTTCCTTTATTTTTTTTATTCCCCCCCCCCCGCATTTTCCTTCACCGTCTACTTCTTTCTCCTCCTTTTTTTCTCCTTCACAATTTTCTTCTTATTCCCGATTCCCTCCTTCCTCCACTTTTCTTTCTTCGTTTTCTCTCCGTTCTTCTTCTCCCTCTTCGTTTCCTCCCCGTTTTCCTCGCCTCCCTTTCCATCCCCCGCCGTGTCCAGGCGCACATTCCCGCAGGGCCGGATCCCGGCGATCTCCCCGGGAGCGCGACAGAGGTGCGGCCACGCGGGGTGGGACGCGGGGAGCAGGTGAAGGATCGCTCCTCGCCGGGATGTTTTTCTTGGAAAAGCCTCCCGCGGCACCTCATCCCCAGGGAGCGGGGGATGCTCCAGCGCCGGGGCTCCTCCGAGCGCGGCTCCMGGGGGGAAAAAGCTCCTCCGCCGGTCGGAGGGGACTCCCAGACCTCCCGGAAAACCCGTCCCGTGGGATGGCCGGGACAGGGAGCTCCACACCTGCCTTCCCGGTTCGCCTTTCGATGGCCGCGTCCCCGCGGGCGGCGGCGGCGGCTCCCGGGGCCGAGCGCGGCGGATTCCCCGTCCCGGGGCCGGCACCGGGTGGGTACCGGGGGGGGCGTGAGGCACCCACGGGCCCCGCGCCCCCGCGCGCCGCTCGGCTCCCGTTTAATCGATCCGCTCCCTTTTCCCCGGCGCCTTTTCCAAGCGGCTCCTCCGCCGCGACCCCCGCGCGTCTCGGGCGGGCGGGGGGCAGAGCAGGGGGGGACGCGAGTGGGCAGCGCCGGGGGGGTTCCCCCCCGTGTCCCTCCGCGCGTGGGTGCCGTTCGTGCCCCCGTGCCCGCGCTGCCGGCGGGGAGGGGCGGGCACGGGGGTGGCGGGCGCCGTCCCCCCCCCCGAGACCCCTCCCTATAAAACCCGCGTGGGATTGCGTTTTCCACGCGCCGTCCCCGCCGCTTCCCCCTCCCCACCCCACCCGTCCGGTCGCTTGCGGGGAATCACTCACGCTCTTCCCACCGACCTCTCCTCGAGGGGGGATGGAACTCCCCGGGAACCCCGCGGGCACGCGCCCCATCCGCGTTTCTCGAGGCTGCTCCCGGGCGGTTGTTTTTTTGGGGAGGGGGGCGATGGAAAAGGCGGATTTCGCCGCCGGGTAGGCGGCAGCGCGTCCCGGGAAGGGCTCCGCGCCCCTCCACCCCCCCCCACCAAAGCACGATCCCCCCCTCCCGGAGCCCCCCGGCCCGCGGGTCCGGCCGTGGCCGGAGGCGGGGCAGGTGCGTGTCCCTGTCCCGCGCGGGAACGCGCGCGGGGAGGGACCCGCGGGGACCCCTCCGCCCGCAGGGGAGGGGGCGACGGGACCTCCCCCCTCCGGCGGGCCCGGCCGCGCCTTGCCGCGGGCCGAGGGGTGCGCGGGGCGGTCCGKGGGGGGGGGGTCCCGCGGCGGGGCCCCGAGGGGGCGGGCAGAGGGCGGCGGCCCCCCCGTCCCTCCTCGCCGCGGCCATTTAGGAGCGGGCGGGAGCCAATGGGCGGCGGCGCCTCCGCCGTGACGGCCGGGATTGACGCGATTCCCACGTCAAATTGATCCCGAGGAGCGGCGGGGGCTCCCCGCGAGCGGGGCTCGGTCCCGGCGCCGCCAGGACCCCCCGGCCGCGGCCGCCGCCGCCGGGGCCGTCTATGCCGGGGCCGCGGAGCTGCCGCCCGGCGCTGCCCCCCGCCCGGGCCGAGCGGCGCGACCCCCGCGCCGGGCCATGGGTGAGTGCGGCCGCCTCGGGACGGGCTCCGGGACGGGCTGGCGGCGGGGCAGGGAGCCGCGGGACGGCACCGGGAAGGGCGCGGGCGGCGGTCGGACCCCCGGGCCGGACGCGCCCGGCCGGGAGGGCTGCGGGCTCCCCCGTCCTCCCCGCTCCTCCCTTCGCTCTCGCTCTGCTCTCTTCTTGCGACTCCTTCTGCCGTCCGCGTTCTTTCGCCTTCTCTCTGTCTTTTTGTCCCGCTCTCCTTTCTCCTGTCCCTTTTCCTCCCTCCTTCTTTCTGATTTTTCCTTTTCTCTCCTTTTTCCCCTGTCTTTTCCCCCACTTCTTTTTTCGCTGTCAATTTTATCTCTTTTCTTTTGTTTTTTTTTTTTTTTTTTTTGGTCCGTCTCTGCTTCTCTTTTCTCTCTTCTTTTTTTTCCTCCTGCCCCTTTTTCCTTCCTTTCTCCTTCTTTCCCATTCTCATTTTCCTTTTCCTTCCCTTTTTTTTGCCTTTCTCCCCCCTTTTCCACCCTCTTCCCCATCCCTTTCCCCTTCCCGCCGCAGCCCGGTTGGGGCAGCCCGCTCTCGCGGGGGGACCGCGACGGGCGCGATCCCGTCCCGTTCCCACCCCGTTCCCACCGCATCCCGCCCCGCAGAGCACACGTACGGCGAGGTGAACCAGCTGGGCGGCGTGTTCGTGAACGGGCGCCCGCTGCCCAACGCCATCCGCCTGCGCATCGTGGAGCTGGCTCAGCTCGGCATCCGGCCCTGCGACATCAGCCGCCAGCTCCGCGTGTCCCACGGCTGCGTCAGCAAGATCCTGGCCCGCTACCACGAGACGGGCTCCATCCTGCCCGGGGCCATCGGCGGCAGCAAGCCGCGGGTCACCACCCCGGCCGTGGTGGAGCGCATCCGCGACTACAAGCGCGGCGACCCGGGCATCTTCGCGTGGGAGATCCGCGACCGCCTGCTGGCCGACGGCGTGTGCGACAAGTACAACGTGCCCTCGGTCAGCTCCATCAGCCGCATCCTGCGCAACAAGATCGGCGCTCTCGGGCCGCCCGCGCCGCCGCCGCCCGCGCTGCCGTGCGCGCACCTCTGCCGCTACCCGTGCCCCGGCCCCGCCGCGCCGCCGCCGCCGCCGCCGCCGCCCGCCAAGGCCGGCCCGCACGCCGCGGGAGCCCTGGGGCACGGCGCCGTGGGGCTGCCCCGCGCGTGGCCCTCGGCGCACTCGGTCACCAACATCCTGGGCATCCGCGCCTTCGTGGAGCAGGCGGGTGGGTATCGCCCCCCCCTTCTTGGGTCCGTTCTGGGGTGTTTGGGGTTTGTTTGTTTTTTTTTTTTTTGTCGCTTTGGGGTTTTGGGGTCTGGTTTTTGTTCGGTGGGGGCTTTTTGTTTGTTTGTTTGTTTGTTTGGCGCTTTTTGGCTCGCGTCGCGATTTTTCGCTTGTTTCGCTTTTTTTTTTTTTTGGGTTTTATTTGTTTCGTGCCTCTCCGCTCGTTTCGTGCCTTTTCGCTCGTTTCGTGCCTTTTTGCGCGTTTCGTCCTTTTTTATTGGTTTCAGCTCCTCGGTTTATTTCGGCTTTTTTTTGTTTGTTTGTTTATTTCGTTTTTTGCCGTTTSTTTCAGATTTTTTTGTTTGTTTCCTATATTTTCCTTTCTCTTTCCCTTTTTTTTTCAAACCCCCCCCCCTTTTTCTCCCAAGGGCCTCCCCCCGTCGGGGCGGCGGGGCCAGATGCGGCCTCGCCTCAGCCACATCTTGAACTTTTTATGAAAAATGTGGAAAATATTTTCGTAGGGATGATAGATTGCCGACCGCAAATTCGGAGCCCTGAATTTCGCTGCGCAAAGGGGGATAAAAATAATATATAYGGAAAAGGGGGGAAAGGAGGGGGTGGGGGGGAAAAAAAGGAAGAGAGGAAAAATTAGGGGGAAAGCAGAAGATGAAGCACCTCGGATCCGGCCTCTGCGATTCCCTCGAGGAATTGTCCCCGGTTTGGGGGCTCCGGGAGCACCGGCAGCGCCAACCGCGRGCCCCGCCGGCTCCGGGGTGGGGGAAAGCGGGACGTGGCAGGGGAGTGCGGGTCCTTTTATCCTTCCAAAAGCCCGAGTAAATCAACCGCATGCGTTCCCCCCCCCCCCCCCGCGCAATCATTTATCCTTAAAATTCCGATGTCACTTTTATAAATCTCCTTCGCCGGGGCAGAAATCGGGCCCCCTAAATTATCGGGGACTCGGACTCGGAATTGGGCAAGGGAGGAGGCGGCGAGCCGGGCTTCGGGGGGRACACCACAGCCCGGTGCCACATCCCGGTCCGGCGGCGGATTCCCGCGTCCCCCCGGCGGGTTTCCAAAGCCGGCGTTTCCCTCCGTTTCCCCCCCCCCCCCAAACTCCGGGGGGGCTGACGCTTGGCTCCGCAGGGGCCCTGGCTGGCGCGGAGGGGGCCGCGTACCCCCCGAAGATGGAAGAGTGGCCCGGCGTGACCAGGACGGGCTTCCCCGCGCCGGCCCCGGCGCTCAACGGGCTGGACAAGGCGGCGCTGGACGGGGACATCAAATACCCGCAGGTGAGCGCCGGGGACACCAGGGGAGCAGCGAGCGGGAAGAGAGGAGCCCCGAGCCGGGCGGGCCGTCCTGACCCCCCCTTCCCCCTTCCCCCCCCTCCCCGTGTCTGTGTCGCTGTCCCCAGCCCGGCGCGGGGCTCTCGTCCGTGGGCACCTTCCTGCCGGCCTGCGCCTACCACCCCCCCTCGGGCCAGCCCGGCGTCTACGGCGGCTCCCCCGGCGCCTACATCGGCCCGGGCCCCCCCTGGCAGCCGCAGGGCACCCCCCTGGGCCCCCACGGGCACGGCGTGACCGGCCACGGCGGCGAGCTGCCCGCGCCCTTCAAGCAGCCCGGCCGGGAAGGTGAGAGGGGCGCGGCGGCGGCGGCACCCCCGGGCTGGGGGYGGGAGGGACACCCCCATCTTATTTTCTTCTCCCCCCCTCTTATTTTCCTCCCCCCGCCCCGTATTCCACGGATCCCCATCCGGCCGGATCGCGGATATAAATTGGGAGTGATTTTTTTTCCGCCCCCCGCGTTCGCGCTCCGGGGAATAGGGAAGATTCATCCCCCCGGGATGTGGGGGGGGGGGGGACAGAGCGGGATCCTCGTCCCCACGGCCCCCACCCTCCCCCCACCAAATGAACGCCGATGCCAAGGGTCGGGAGCCTTGGAATGGCGCGGGAAGGCAGCAGCCTGGCCTGGGAATCATTAATTCCTAGCGATGACCCGTTCGTTGTTAACTCGCATCGGTTATTCAGCGATTTGGTTATGATGGATAGCTGTCGTAATTAACCGGCCTTTAACTTGTTCCCGCAATTATTAATATCACCGTACTTCTCCGCGAGCGCTCCGCCGAGAATCCCGCGGGATCGAGCCGAGGCTGGCAAACGGGGCGTTCCTTTTATCACCTGTTAATTACCTCGCCTCATTAACGGAGCTCCGGTTCCGTTTGAAAAAATCCCCGTTTTCCCCCGCCCTGGCTGTAAAATCCCCGCCGATATTTTTTTTTTTTTTTTTGGTCCCTTTCCCCCCTATTATTTTAATTAATTCGCGATTAATTTCCGCAGTATCCCTCTTTTTTTGTGTGTGTGTGTGTGTGTGTTTTTTTTTTTAAAAAATCCTTTACCGTTCCCAACCTGCCGCGAGCTGTAACCTCGGCTGTGGTGCCGGGGCGGGGCAATCGCGAGTAATTAGGAGGTGCAAATTGATGGTTTAAAGCGGATATTTAAAGGCTGGGGGGGGGGGAAGGAGGGAGAGACACAGCACGAGAGAGCAAGGGAGAGGAAAGATAGGGAAAGGACAGGGAAAAGAATGTAAGAAAACGAAAAAGAAGGCGCGAAAAAAAAAGGAGGATATACAACGACCCGAGGAGGAAAGCCGACCCGCGCGCGTTTATTGTGTTTTCGAGGTATTTTAAATTATTTACGGCCTGAATTTTCCGATTTGCCCATTTTTAAGCTGTTTTGCCTCCCCAGGCTTTCCCTAAACGCCTGGGGGGGGGGTTGGGTTTTGCGCGAGGTTTCTTTGGTTTGTTCGCGCGTGGTTTTGAAATTGATTTTTATTTTTCTCCTCCAAGGTTTGTTTTGTTGGTTTTTTTTTTTTTTTCCCTATTTTTTTTTCTGTTTCGGGGCGGTTTTCTGGTTCTGCTCCTTACCTGGGCCAAGGCGAATGTTGGATTATCCGGCAAAATGCCCGTCCCGAGTGGGGTGGGCTGGGGGGGCCCTTGCTACCTGCCGCGAGTGGGGAAAGGGGGGAAAAAGGACGGAAAGGAGGAAGGARAACCGGACAAACTCAGCCGGGCAGTTTCACCCTCTAATTCCAGACTTTTTCCTAGATTTTCCCCTGAAAACTCTCCCTGCTTATCCCAGTGCTCCCGGCAGCTCCGGGATAAATCTCCGGCTCCCCGAGGGTGCGGGGGGGATTGAGCCGGGGCTGGGATGAAGCTCGGCAGGAGTTTCACCACCCCTGGAATGGTGTCACGGCCCTGGCCCCCTCCCCTCCCGGGGCAGCCCAAKTTTAGGGATGTGTTCTGGCGTGGCTGGGACTGCTCCGGGTCGCCTCGCCAGGTCAATCCAGGTTCCCGGCAGTGCCATCAGCGTTATCCCTATCGCTGGCGGGGGAGGCACATTCCCATTTCTCAACCCCCGGGGGCTGCGTGGAGGGGCAGACCTGCTCTCGGGGGGGCTGGGGGTTTTTTTTTTTTGGGATTTACGTGCTCGGGGTCCCTCCATCCCCCGCCTTGTCGTTSTTTTCCCTCTGCCCCCTTCCCGCAGCGGTGGACAGGAAACCGCCCAGCCCCGTGGGGAAACCTGCGGACCCTCTGAGCGCCGTCCACGGACTCTCGATCCCGACCTCCTCGTCCTAGAGCCGCGGACTCTTGGAATGAGCGCCTGGGAACCGTGACCGGAGCCGGGAGCGCCACCGACCCGTGGGGACAAGGGGACAGCCCGGGCGGTGACAGGTGACTCTTTCCCGTGGCAAATCCCGCCGGGACATTCCCAGAGGGACGCTTTACCTCCATCGGATCAGAAAGGGATGACGGAAGAGACTCGGTCTTCCTTTTTTATTTTATTTTATTTTTTTTCCCCCCTTTTGCGTTCGGTTTTTTCTTCCCCCSCCCTGTTCCCGAAGGTGTTGGATGCGGCGGTTCCCCCCGTCCCCGGCGGCTGCCGGGAGCATTCCCGGCTCTGTCCCGTCCCAGGGGAGCGATCYGTGCCTTCCCCACGGCGCTGGAGCCCTTTCCCCCAGCCTCCTTTCCCAGCGCCTCCGCCCCGGGATGGGAAGGGAGCGCCGCGCCCCGAGGGTTTACGAGATATTTTTATAGCGAGAAACCTCAATAAAAAGTGACAACCGTGGGCACCCTCCCGTGACCTCCCTCCCTCCTCCCAGCCTCCCAGGGGCTCGCTGGGATCTCTTGGAACGGCTCGGTGCCGGGCCTGGAATGGCGAGCGCGTTCTCCCCGCTCTTCCTCCGGGATTCTCCCGCATCCCGGCCCACCCACCCGCGGGGGCTTGCCGCGGTATCCCACCCCCTCCTCTCCAGCCGCCTGGGCTGCGGCCGGGATGGGCTCSGCGGGGCTCTGGCATTCCCTGGCTCCGGCTGCCGCTGCCGCTGGCGCCGCTCCCTCCATTGTGTGGAGAACGCGGAAGGTTCTCCAGCGGGGCAGGGAGAGGGAAGATCCTGGCAGGAGAATACACGGCTGGCTTTCCGCGGGGAGGGAGGGAGGGAAGGAGAGGATGCCAAACGCGTCCCGGCCCCGGGAAAGGATTTGGTCTCCAACCTCGGAGCGGCAAAATTCGGGTCTGCCAAAGSCGGGCTTCGCATCCGGCCGGGGGGGAATTCCGCGGGGGATCGGAAGGAGGTGAGAGCTCTGGGAATGGCGCTGGGACAGCAGCACCCTGGCAGCGTGGGCTGTGCCGCGGGCTGCTCCTCGTCCCCGCGTCCCGGGCGGGGACATCCCTGCGGGATACGGGATTGGGGTGAGCGAGGCGCGAGCGCTGGAGCGGGGCAGATCCATCCGTGTCCTGCCGGGATGGCGCGTGAGTACCCGAGTTATTCCCTTCCGAGAGTGCCGCGGAGCCGCCAAATCCCTGGAATAACGGCTGGATGCCGAGCACCCCCCACGGCCCCAGGGCAAGCGTGGCCATTCCCGGGCGCTTCCTGGGTGTYCCGAGCCTGGTGACCTCGGCCCCATCCAGGCAATTCCAGGTGGGATTTGCCACSGTCCCGTCGCTCCACAGCCGGCGAGGAAGCCTCCTGCTTCCCAGCGGGAACGGAGGGACGCACGGAGCCTATTCCCGGCTGGAAGCTGTCCTGCGGCAGGTATGGAGGGCTGAGGGCTTTGTGCACTGGTGCTCCCGCTCCCTGCCTTTTCCTTGCCCTGGGAATGGCCTCATTAAAATGAACTATTTCCACTGGAGAAGGGATTTTTTTTTTTTTTTTTTTCCATTGAAACACCCTCAAAATATTTCCCAGTGTCCAGCAGGATTCCTGGTGCGGAGAAAGAAACCCAAAAGCCACAGCCGGCGGCCTGTCCCGTGTGGATCCTCTGTGACCGGATAAGGGATGCTCCAGGACATCATGGCCTGGTGTCTCCAGGGAGCAGGGGGAAGGAGAAGCCTCGCTGGATGGGGAAACACTCTTGGGACCCATATTCCCATGGGAGCACGAGGAAAAATCCCTGTGGGAACGCGGCGCCCGGCCTGCGCACCTCAGGTAAGTCATTCCCTAGCACGGAAAARCTCTGGGAGAGGAGACCCCAAAAAAAAAATCCCAAACAATTTGGGGCTGAGTGAGGCGAGGTGCCGYCACCCGGGGAAAATTGGATTTGATGGGAGCGGGGCTCTTGGAATGGCCGGGAACAAAGCGGGAGGGTGGAAACAATCAGCTCCGACACGGCGCTGTCAAAATCCATCCCAGCCCTTGGAGCACGGCGATTGGGATGGAATTTTCCCGCCTGGGGAAAAAAAAAAAGCGAGGTTAAAGCTTTTCCATGGGCTCTGCCTGCTCCATATATCTTTAGGGCCCTTCGGAGAGCGCGGAGCGGGATGGGGAATGTTGCCGGAGACTCGCTGGCGGAGCCCGGGTGGATTTTCTTTGGAATCGCGAGGATTTAAAGCCATCCCTGTGCTTTGGGAACGGGCCGGGCCGGAGCAGATGTTCGGCACCGGAGCAGGCCGCTCCCGCGGGATGTGCCTTGCCGTGATTCCAGCGCTCCTCGCTGCGCCTGGAGAAGCTGGAAACAGGAGCTGGCCGGAGGGGATGCCCTCAGGAATCCAGCCACGCCGGGGTCGGCCCAGGAAAAGTCCAGGATCATCGTCCTATGGGTGTCCCAAACGCGGGTAGGTGATCCCAGGATCCCGAAGGTTGTATCCCAGTGAGGSCCCAGCTCTATCTGCAATTCCCGGTGCAAATCCTTTGGGTTCTTTGGAGCGAAGTCCTCCTCCTCGTGCAGGAACACACAAGAATCCATGCCYGGCTCTGGGGAGAAGCTGCAAATCCACCCCTCGTTTGCAGGGTTATAAACCTGCCCRCAGCTGCTCCAGCTGCCTTTGGAAAAGGGAATTCGATTCCCAGATCCCTCAGGCACTTCGTAACATTCCCTCTTAACGCAGAGGTTTTCATTTTAGGTGAATCCATCGGGTTCCTACCAGGGGAAACCTTTCCCTAAAACCTTTCCTTGCTGCTCCCGGCCCAGGAGAATCCCGCCTCAGCTCCTCGTTTGCCAGGGAGAGGCTGGAGAAGAGGCTTTTATTCCCTGGGACAGGTTTGGAATGGGAAGGTTTTCAGGGAAAAGCCTTTCAGGGGTCTGTCTGCGGCGCGTGGGATGAGCCATCCCCCGGGATGGAAGGATTGTGCGGGAGCGGGGCCGTGTGGGAGTGTTGACAGAGCTCTCCGTAATTTGTGGAAAACCGGGGATGATAAATCATGGGGAAAAAAAAAAATTCCTGGAACTCTAATTATAGTTTTACTCCACCACCAAGCAGCTCCACGGCTTTGGGGCTCCTCGCAGAAGCTTCCGGCGGATTCCGGAGGAATTGCGGAAGGGAGACCAACGGCTCGCCGGGACGACAAGCCTTTTCCTCCTGGCCATTACCGATTGGAATGTAATCATTCCCATGGGGAAAAMCCCCACCCCTCTTCCCTCCCGTCCCTTTTCTTGCAGCAGGAATACGAAAGTCCCGTTAATCCCGGGATTATATGGACCTGGCGAGGACGAGCGGAGCTTTYGCCGCGGCTCTCCCGGAGACGGCACCGGCTTCCCAGAAAGTGATGTCATCCTGGATTTCCGCGCCAGAGCTTTCCCTTTCTTCTCCGGATCCGTGGCGGTGTCAGAGTTCCTCTCCGGAGCAGGTCTGGTTTTAATATTCCATATTTACGTTCCTCATCTCGGGGCCGGCCGGAGCCTCTTCTGCTTCCAACCTCTCCGGAGCGAGGGAGAGGAGCTGGGAGGGATTGGAGGGCACAGGCGGATTCCTAAGCCTCGGGAAGTGGCCCCAAAGGAGTCCCTGCTTATTCCTTAGCAGCTGTAATTCCCGCTGCTGTCCCTGTGCCCCTTCCCACAGGGAACACCTCCCTTTGCCGGGAAGGAGCTCCGGCCAGCCGGAGCTGCCAAAYCTCCCGAATCCATGAAAAGTCCCCGGGATGTGCCAGACCCGAGGTCCCACAGTATCCACGTCCCGGAGGTTGGTGCCTGCCAGGAGGGGATCGCAGTTTGCCGTGGCCTTTTCCCGATCCCAGGAGGAGACAGCCGGGTTTGGATCCACATTCCTTGGGCTGCTCGCTGGTCCCATGGGAGAAAGCGGGAATAAAGCCGGTGCCACGATCCCTTTCCTGCAGGAACGCTCCGGAGCCAGCGGGGAATTTGTCTCTTGGCTTCCTCGGGTTGCCAGAGTCGTATTTTCCGGCCGGGAAGAGCTGTCAGCATCCAGGAGTCGGTGACGCACACGTGACGGGAGGCGAGGCCGGATTCCGGATGAGGCCGCTCCGAGAGCTCTCCCGGAGAACCGGAGCTTTGGGGAAAGGGATGAAATGCCCTGAGAGGTAAGAAAACCCCATCCGGCACCCAACGAAGCCCTTGGAAAGCCAGGATAAAATTCCCTCTGGCAGGAACTCCTCCTTCGGATCCCAGCGGAGTGAGCCGGTGAATTCCCAAGGCACGTTCCTCGGAACCGGAGTGGCCGGCAAGGAGTCCCCGAGGGCTTCCCAGCTTGGATCCTGGGTGAATTCCATCCTTCCAGGAGGGCCTGGAGACCTCCCCCCGGGCGGAAGGTGGAGGTAAGAAATCCCTGAGCGTGTCCATGGAAGGGTGGTTGGAATTCCATGAATTTCACTGGACCAGTGTTGGGTCCAGCAGCTTCCCTGCCTCCCGGACATCCCCTTTTCCTCATTCCACCTTGGATAAAGAGGGGCCACCCGGCTTTACCCAGGGCTCCCGCTCCAGGCTGGAAGTCACCCCCAGGATGAACTCAGGGATGGGAAGAGCTCCCAGAGAACTCCATCTGGCTCCGGGATTGAATTCCCAAAACACCAGCCTTCCGAGCCGGCAGGAATCCCATGGTTTCCCAAACACCACGGATCCCTCTTCCATTTCGAGGAATGCGTGAGGTTGCTGGTGGGGCTGGAAGACTCCAAGATTCCCAAGCGTGCTCCCATCCAAACCCCATGGTTGGGAGGGAAGAAGAGGGAAAGAGCTGTGGCTTAGGAGAAACTTCCCAAAAAACCCCCAAAACCCCGACCCAACCCTAAAGCAGAGCCAAAGGCACTGCCAGCATTCCATGCCTGCTCCTGTGGGGCTGGAAGCAGAGTGGCTTTCCAGCGGATTTGCCATGACCACAGGGATATTCCGGGGCTGAGCGGAGCCGGGATTGGGTGCAGATGTTCATTTGGCATCCGCATGCATCCCAAAGGGAAAAACCTCCCCTTTTTCCCCGGAGTGCCCGGCGCTCTGGAGCCGCTCGAGCTTTGCAAATGGATTGGGAACACTAATTCCCTGTTTGTTTTCCTGCAGGGCCTGCRGACTTGGGCCGAGCTTTGGGAAAATCCCGGCTTTCCAGGGACTGAAGTTTACAGGAGCAGGATCTGCYGATTTATGGAATTCCCGATTCCTCTGTTAACCCTCCGGCTCCCGCTCCAGGCATCCCGGCTCAGGTGAGTCTGAGATATTTTGGGAATCTCTCTGTGCTTTCTCTGGCTGCGCCGTCCCCCGATCCAGGCCYGATCCAGGCCCGTTCCCGCTCCGTCCCACACGGAGCAGCCGCAGCWCTGCGGAGCTGCCTCAGCCCAATCCAGGGGGAATTCCCCCGAAACGCTGCCATTCCCACCTTTCCCATCCTCTCTGCTCCATGCTGAGCTGGGATGAAGCTCGTGCCAGCCCCTTTTCCCACAGCTCTCCCTCATCCCATCACCGCTCCGGGGGAAAATGTCCCTGTCCCTGGCACCATGTTGGATTTAAAGGTCCCTTCCCAACCCAAACCATTCCAGGTGATCCTGAGGATGCCAAGGTGGGATCCTGGACTTTGGGCTATGTGGGATGAGTCAGTGGCACTTGGATTTAGGGAAGGAAAATGAAAAGAAGCAGCGTGGCCCTTCCAGGATTTTCTGTCCCTTTCCCAAAGGGATGACAATTCCTCCTCCTTAGCTCCAGCTTTTCCCCTCCAGCTGGGAGCTGGGGAGGAACAACCCTCTTCGCATTCTCCCTTAGGCCGAGGCAGCTCTTCCCACTCCAAAGAAATCCYGGAATTCCACGAGAACAGGGAAAACTCCGTCGGCTCAGGGGAACAACTCGGGGAGGAAAACTCCATCCTSTCTCCATGGAGAAAGGAGCTGCCTTCACTCTTCCCTTTGCCTTCTCCCCACCRATTTTTCATGGAATTCCCGGGGACTCAGGCTACGGACGAGGCAAAGAGGGTCGGGATCGCCTTGGGGTTGTTTCCAATATTCACCTTTTTGGGCTTTTTTCCCAGTTAGTTCCTGCTCGGCTTTCATCCGTCCGCAGGGACCAGCGCCGGAGTAACGCGATCCAGAGCAAATATCCCCATCCCACCAGGCCTCGGGAACGACGACTCCTGCAAAGGACGGGAAAATCCAGGTAAGGGGCTGCTAAGTGAGCTCTTTTATGTGCGACATTCCGCAGGGGGATTTTTCATTCCAGCCGCGGTATTAATTCCAGGGGCCGGGAGCGGCCGCGTGCTTCCCGCGTTCATAAATCCGCACGGCTTTATTGTTCGGGATAGAGCCCCTTTTCCCCAGCAAATAACCGGGATCGCTCGGAGCTCGAGCCRTTCCTCAGGAAACGCTTCATAAGCAGCGTTTTTATGGCTATCCTAGGAAATTCCTCTGCCAGGGAACACGGCCCCATAACTTTTATCCGCCTCTCCCGCACAATCTGTTATCTTTTACGGCCAGTTTCATATAGTCCCACTATCACTTCCCATAAAATTCAACAAGCATTCCTGCTCCGGCCGGGAAAATCAATACCAGAGGGGGTGGAAAAGGGAAAATGTCTCTTTTTGTGGTGGTGGTTTGTTTTTTTCCAGGGGGGAGAGGGGAACTTTGCTGGAATTTCTGAGCTGTTTCCATTTCAAAGCCTTCGCGCGGACCCCTCGGATCGGGCGGATGCTTTTCTCCGGCATCGTTTCCAAGTGTTTTCCGTGTTTTCCGTTATTTCCACAGCTTTCGGCGGGATGCTGCTGTCGGGAAAGGGTTTTTTTCCATGTCAAACCCTCCAAATAAAGGCATTTTCACCCTTTGTGTTCCAGGTGCATCCATGAATCCCTCCCTTTTCTAGCACCTTGGTTCTCTAAGTTGATCCCTACAGGTGAGATCCCGTGGATCCCTCAGAGCGGGAGAAGCCTTGGATCRTTCCTGGCACAGGTTTTCCACGTGGCGCTGTTGCTTTTTTGGGAACTTTTGCCAGGAAACGATTCCCTTTCTCCCACTGCTTGGAGCAGCACCACAAACCAGCAACTTTCTCCCTCTCTTTTCCCTTCCCTCCCTGTTTTTTTGGGATGGAAACAGCCCCATATCCCCATCCCACACAGCTCCAAGCGCCGCAGGGATCCCGGTCTCCTTCGGAGCCATTTCTCCATCTGCCTCCTCCAATCCTTCACGGAACCACTCCATAAATAACCAGCTCATTAAATCCATGGAAGTTTCCACCCCTGACCTCCGGGAAGCCAGGATTTCAGTCGGCAGCCTGGGCCTTTGGAAAATTCTTCGGGAAGGGCTCAGGATGGGACACAACTCACAAAAAAGCCTCCCGAAATGTGAATTATCCTCAGGCTTCTCACAATTATCCTGCTGGAGTGTGGGAATCCCTCGGGAATGGGAAGAGGGATTGGAGCTCCGGGTTTGTTTTTCCAGGGAGTGAGTTAACAAAGGGAGAGACACCCACAAGCCTCTCCCTGATCCATGAAAAACATTGGARGGGAAGGGCAGCTCCTCTCCGAGCAAGCCCAACAGGAGAGGCTTTCCCAGGAAAAGATGGGATATGGAGCAAGGATTAAAAAAACAGGCAGAGATAGATGGAAATCAACTTTATTCGGAGGAAAGATTAATCCTTGAGGGATTTTATCCCCTGAAGGGTGTGGAAACCTCGGGAACATCCCGAAAACCTCCCAAACACCCCGAAAACTTCCCAAACATCCCAAAAACCTCCCGAACATCCCAAAAACATTCGGGTTCATCTCCGAGTGCACCGATTC
>JACAXG010000031.1:665412-689264 GCA_018881555.1 Amblyornis subalaris
AWMARASTTGGCATTTTGCCAAAAAAGGAAAGTTGGCATTTTGCCAAGTCAAAAATTTTGAGGAAAAATTGCTCTTGGCATTTTGCCAAAAAGAAAAATTGGCATTTTGCCAAGAATGGGAGTTGGCATTTTGCCAAAAAAATTTGGCAATTTGCCAAGTCAGGAATTTTAACCAAAAACCAGGCATTTTATACAAAAACTCATCTTGGCAATTTGCCAAAAAATCTTGGCATTTTGCCAAAAACTGAAATTGGCATTTTGCCAAGCCGGAAATTTGAGCACAAAAAAGAATCTTGGCATTTTGCCAAAACATAAATCTTGGCTTTTTGCCAAAAAAATAAATCGTGGCATTTTGCCAAGTCCAAAATTTGAACCCAAAAGTTATCTTGGCAATTTGCCAAGCCAGGAACTGCAAACACAAACTTGGCATTTTGCCAAAAAAAATTGGCATTTTGCCAAGCTGGGATTATGGTGGGACTTTAGAAAAATTTGAGGGAATTGTGAAAATTCTGCATTTTGCCAAGCCAAGAACATGATGGGACTTAGAAAAATTTTCGGGAATTATGAAAATTCCACATTTGGCATTTTGCCAAGCCAGGAATTATGATAGGACTTAGAAAATTTAAGGGAATTGTGAAAAATCTGTGGTTGGCGTTTTGGCAAGCCTAAAATATGATAGGACTTAGAAAAATTTTCGGGAATTATGAAAATTCCGCACTTGGCATTTTGCCAGGCCAGGAATATGATTGCACTTTGGGAATTGTGAAAAATCTGCATTTGGCATTTTGCCAAGCCAAAATTAGGATAGGACTTAGGAAAATTTAAGAGAATTGTCAAAAATCCACACTTGGCATTTTGCCAAGCCAAAATTATGGTAGGACTTAGAAAAATTTCAGGGAATTGCGAAAAATCCACACTTGGCATTGTGCCAAGCCAAAAAATAGGATGGGATTTAGAATAATTTAAGGGAATTGTCAAAAATCCGCACTTGGCATTTTGCCAAGCCAAAATTATGATAGGACTTAGAAAAGTTTCAGGGAATTGTCAAAAATCTGCACTTGGCATTGTGCCAAGCCAAAAAATAGGATGGGACTTAGACTAATTGAAGGGAATTGTCCAAAATCCGCACTTGGCGTTTTGCCAAGCCAGGAATATGGTTTATGGAATGAAAAGTGGGATAGGTGTGAAATACATCATCGATAAATCACAAATCAATTGGGAAAAACATGGAAAAATACTCACGTTGGATGAATCTTCCCGAATTCAGCCAAGTTCTTAAGTTGCCTCGGATCCTGGTTCCTAAAACCAACACCCTGGACGTTCCGGGGAGATGTTGGGGAAAAAGCCCACTGGAATTCCAGTTGTGTTCACCGGCACCATCCCAGTTTATGCGTTAATTATATTATATGTTAATTAATATAATAAATATATTAATATATATTCATTTTATATCTTCAGATACATTTTAAAGGTATCATTTTATAACCAATATATTCATTTTAGCATTAATTTCACACAAGCATTTACAATGAATGCAATAATACACTGACCTAATCCACCTATTCATTCCTATCCACTCAACTGGGAGGAAATCAGGCTCCATTTGGATATCAATCACTTCATCAATTAAATTCCATGTTTTCCACCCTTTTGGCTGTAAATCCATCCCAGCATTCTCGCTATTAACTCACCTGCTCCGGCTTTTCCCCCGCCAACATCCCACAAGGAAGGGAAAACGCGCCGGGAAAATGGAGGAGTGCTTCCTAAAATGGAGGAATGCTTCCTAAAATTCCTCCAGCGCCGAGCCGAGGAGCAAAATCRGGATGGATTCCCCGATTTCCCGGTGTCCGAGGAGCACTGGGGTGAACGAMAGCACCCGGAAGGAGCCAGAGCTCCTGAGAAAGCCTCCAAAGGCCCTTTTATACATGGGAAAGGCCAATAACGAGGGCCAGGAGAACCTGGGATTCGTTATCTCCCGGGATTAAATTACCCCCTTGAGCCAGGTGGGAGCACAAGGAGGGCGGGGCTAGCCGGAATAATCCCTGAATCCCAGAGACAGCACTCGGAGGGAGGTAAACATTCCCAGGAAAAGGAGGCGAGGAGTGGCGCTTCGGCCTGGGTGCGTCGCTTCCCTGCCGGAATTCCCAGGGGTGGTGTCACGTACCTGGTTTGTAGGGAATTCCGAACTGGTTTTGTTGGGAAGGACCATAAAAYSCACCCAGTTCCATGGGCAGGGACACCTTCCCCTATCCCAGGGTGCTCCAAGCCCCGTCCAACCCGGCCTGGAACAATTCCAGGGATGGGGCAGCCCCAACTCCTCTTGGAAAACTCCGCCAGGGCCTCCCCCCCCTTCCCGGGGAAGGATTTTTCCTTAATATCCCAATATTCTTCTAATGTCGCCCCACGATCCAAGAGGGCTCCTCTCTCCCTTCCCATTCCCATCCTGAGGAAGGAGCAGCGGGATCTCTCCACCATGGAGCCTGCAGAAAACAAAAACCCCACCCCAATCCCGGTGCATGTTGAATCCCAGCTTTTTTTGGGGGGAAAAACCTCTGATCCGAACCATCCACGAGGCTTCGTTTGGTTTTTCCCGAGTTCCGGAGCTCCTTTGTCCCGACTTTTCCCTGCTCGTTTGGGTCGAGTTGGGAATAAACAAGCGCCGGTCGGGAACAAAGGGCTTCGGAAGGATTTCCTCGGGAAACGTCAAACGCTTTAGGGAGTTCGGAGTGAAATGTTTTGACATTCCCACTCCCCCCCCCAAAATCAAAGGAGAATCCGTGCTTTTCCCGGGCTGGAATCAATAGCAGGGTTTGACCCCAAAGTGCGATGAGTTTCCCTTTCCTCCCGCAATTCCCTTTTTTCCAATGGAATTGCTTTCCGTGGCGAAAGGAAAARCATCCCGAGCCTAAGTGTAAGCCTTTTCTCCCCCGGGATCCCTGCGGAATTCCAGGTGGGATGGCACCCGTTTGCCCCTGGGATTGGGGGATGGATTGGTGACACATTCCAAGCTTTTCCCCCTTTCAGTGCYGGAGCAAGGGACAGGAATCTGGGGATGAAAGGGAAGGACAGAGGGAGAGAGGGAGGGAGAGGAGGGAAAACAAGGAGAGCCTTAAGGATAACAAATGGGATAAATATCAGACGGAAACAATCAAAAGGAATGGCCCTTGTTCCAGATGCTGGAATGGGCGGTGAATCCCATGGGAAGGGGAACTATCCCGGCTCCCTTTGCCTTCTTTTGGATGTCTCCCTTGCGGAGACGGATTTTGGGGCCGGAAAATCCCGCAGGCTCGGGAAGCCGGGATGCGGCTCCTGGCGATTCGGGCTGTTATCCCAGATCCCAGCGTTTTGCCAGGAACGGCCGCAGCGGGTGGGGCTGAGGATGACGATGGGATATTCCCTCCCCGGATCAAGCCGTTTTTCCTGGAAAACTCCCCCCTTTGTGAAGGAACACCCTCCATTCCCAGCCATCCCAGTTCCCCCGGCCAAGCTGGGAATGTCGACCGGATTGTCCCAAGCCTGCCTTTTTCCCAACCGTGACATCATTTCCTTGCCGCTCCCGGCAGACGGATCCGACAACTGGTTCCCATTTTATCCCGGGATTCCAAGCCGAGATGGGCTCCGGCCTTGGCAGGAATTTCCTCGCAGCTCCGACTAATGGCGTTTACGGACATTTGTATTCATTCCCAAGGAAAGCCGGAGCTGCCCGGACATTTTTCATCCCTTTTCTTCCCCGCTGGAGGAATTAGGAGACGTCTGCTCCCAGCGCCGAAGGAAAAAACCTCCATTTCCAGGCTTTTTTTTTGGAAGGGGGAATGCGTACAATCRATATCAGCTCACACATCCCAAATAACATCCAATCCCGGCCCTCCCGGGGCCGTCCGTCATCCCAGAATTCCATACAGAGTCGTTTAAGGAGATGGGAAGGGCTTTTATGCTGGGATCGCAACCCCTCTGCCTCAGGAATTCCCATCCCTAGGCAAGGAATTTGCCTTCCCAGCCCCTCACACCCACGGGGGTGACTCTGCTCTAATCCCACCTCGATTCCAGAGGCTCCAGCCTTCCAAATCCAGGCATTACCTTCCCAGGAAAAACGCTCGGAAGCGCTCTCGGCGCTCCCTGTTCGCCCGAGGGTTTCTATTTCCCCTCTTTCCTCCCCTTGGATTTTCCCGCCGGGATTCGGCCCATAAAGTTTGATATCCTTTCTCCAACATCCATTCCAGAAAAGAAATAAAATTCCTCTCCTTACCTCCCGGATTTTGTTTTTCCAAACGTGGAGCACGCCGGACCCTGCAGGGGCGGAAAGGTTTTACCGGCAAATATCTGGGATGGGGGAAGAATTCCACTCCCCCCCTTCCTCTCCCTGTAAAAGCTTCCATAAAATAAAATCATGGAGCGTTTCGGGGGGAAATGAATCTCTAATTTTACTGGAATACCGGGATGTTGCCAAGCCGCCAGGAATCAAGGAGCAGGCAGAGGAGCAAATGGATTTAGCCAGGCCTGATTCCCAACGTTCCCTGGGGAACCGGAATGCCGGCCCCATCCCGAGCAGGAGCTGGGAAAAGCCGTGCCCGGGATGGAGCCTAGGACCTACCCCTCATCCCCTTCCCACCTTCCATGTGCCAGCTATCCAGGGAGTGGCATTCCCAGGGATCTCTCGCTCCCTGATCCCTCTCACGGGATGCGCAGAGCGATCCAAGCTGCCCTGTGGAKTCACCTTTCTTTCCCAAATATTTTGTGCCGAGCTAAAGCGAGGGGAGATCCGGAGAATCACGGGAATGGGGAGCTGGAATTTCACCACAGGCCTGAGCTGAGGGCACGGATCATGCGGGATGAATCCACCCAGGACAGGGAGATTTGATGGCTGGTTCAGACCTCCTTTAACAGGGAATGCAGGGATTGGGATTCAGGAATTGCGAGGAAGCTCACCTGAAGAGCCAGSGCTGAGAGCTCCGACATATCCTGGGAAAAGGAGGTTCTGTCTCCCAAGGCAGAGAGGAGGCAGAATTCCTGCGGACGCCCCCGTGGCAGGGACGGAGGAGATCCGATGCCAGCTCCGGGCAGGTGGAGACACAACCATGGAATCACGGAACGGTGTCGGTCGGAAGGCACTTCCCATTCCCTGCGGGGCAAAGATATTCCCGTCATCCCGCGCCTTTGGGACAGCGGAAGCTGGGAGAGGGGGAATAACCCGCGGGTCCTCCGGCCTTCCAGCCCCAATTCCTCCGGCCTTCCAGCCCCAATTCCTCCGGCCTTCCAGCCCCAACTCCCCCGGCCGTGCCGGAGGGAAAAGCTGGATGTGTCCTCCTGTTTCCAATCAAAGCCTGTCTGGGCTGGGGAAATCCCGGCCGAAAGCATTCCTTGTTTATTTATGGACTGCAAACGACTCGCTCGTGTTATGATATCAAAGTCATTAGGCAGCGCACTCGATATCCAGCCGGGATTAATTCCATCTATTCTGTGTATTCCATAAAAACCGGGGGGGGGCGGCGAAGGGGCCCGGCTCGAGCCGAGCGAGCCTTTGGAGAGGTTGGCTGCGGAGAATCCAAGCTTTTTTTGATTAGAACACGGAGGAGAATTTGAATAAGAATGCATTGTTTGGAATCCGTTTCCATTCCGGGCTCCGGAAGAATTCCCGCTCGGAGATGGATGTGGTTCCACTTAACAGGCGAGGGATTAAAAAAAGGCCTCGGCTTTGGGGCTAATTCCCGTAATTACGGCTTCTTTTTTGGGAGTGGGGGAACAGTAAACGGATTCGCCGTCGTGGGGTTGATTGGAAAATGAGCCGGCGGAGACGGGAAGAGGAAAAGGAAAGGGATTGGGATGCCGTGGGACGCCGGCACAATAAAAACGGCGATTGGAAAATTGCGGGCTTGGGGCAGGCTGCCATTCCATGCGTTAAAAGCGGATCCGTTCCGTTCCCGRCGTTCTCCTCGCGCCGGAACGGCGCGAAACGGGCGCGTGCCCGGCGTTACCCGGGAGAAAGACGGGAAAAACCAGGGAGCAGGGGAAAAGAAGCCGGAACGATCCCCAAGCGCTTCTACTTCCCGCGGGCGGAGGATCCGGATGGAAAAAATCTCGGCTTTATGAGCTCGCCCCATCCCGGGATCGTTCCGCGGGGAACGGGGCAGGGATTGCTTTTATCCCGGGCACGCGGATCCTCCGGCTTCCCTCGGAGGACTTTTCCACGTCCCGATCGGGCCGATCGTCGGGAAATCGCTCGGAAAACGCGGGGCCTCGGGAKCGGGCGAGGGAAGCTCCGTGCCGGGAGCCGCGGCCATCTGGAAGCGGTTAGGCCGGGGAAGGAGCGCAAATGAGTTCAAGAGACATCCCGGGTTATTTCTGGAGAAGGGAAAGGCGCTGGGAGCGCGGAGAGGAGYGGGAGGTGGCTCGAGCAGGCATTCCGGGCGGGAAGGAGGGTGGAACGTTTCCAGGGAGAGCGCTCGGAGGTTGTTTTCCCGAGGATTTCTCGGGGTTTTTGACAGTCCCGCTCCCCCGTGSGCGGAATTTCATGGAAAATCCAGCTGGAAAAAGGAGGGCATCGATTTTATCCGACTCCTCTCCCAGCCTTAACCGGCGCCGTGCCGGGCGCGGGCGGAAATCCCGGGAATTCCCAATTCCCCGAGCCTTTCCACCGAGGACTGGTGCACCCTCGGCCGTTCCCGGTGGCCAGGAGGCCGCTCCCGATGTACTGGGAGCTTCCAAACAAATTCCTGCCGCTCTCCCACGCCGGGAGAAAGGCGGCACCGGGAAAGGAGCTGGAGATATCCCGACATCCATGGATTTGCGCTCCGGGGGGCATCTGGTGGCCAAAAGCCGGCTGGCGGTAGCCACGGAGCTCCCAGAGCTCCGGGATTCACCTGGAAGTGGCTCTTCCCTTCGCCGTTCCCAACAGGGCTTGGGAATCCTGAAGGATTGAGCGGGAATGTCCGTGCTTCCTTCGGAGCACCAGAGGAGCTCATGGAGTGGCTCCAGGGAAAGCTTAGAGCTCCAAGATGTTCCAAGAAAGCTGGAGAGGGATATGGACAAGGGCCTGGAGCGCCAGGAGAAGGGGGAATGGGCTCCCACTGCCAGAGGGTAGGGTTAGGTGGGATATCGGGAAGGAATTCCGGGAAACCAGTGCCTAGGAATTTGGAGGTTAAAGCCAAACTCCAAGACAAAACCTGGAGCGCTTCCTGCGGCGATTCCCAYGGAAAGGGCCTCATCCCATCCTGAACTCCCTCAGGGATGGGCACAGGGCCAGTTCCACGCTCTCTCCGTTTTTCCTGGGAGTTGGGAATGATAAATTCCCAAATTCCCATCCTAGCAGTGCCCGGAGAAGAGGGCGGACATTCCCTGTAAGAAATCCCTCCCTGGCATCTGTGTGACTTTGGGATCTGCGACTAAAAAACCTAAGGAATGTGATTCCAGCCTCTCCAAGGAGGCTGAGATTCTCCTGGAATGTTAGGCTGGCGCTGCAGTTGGTTTAATGGGGTTCAGCTCTCCCTCAAGGTGCTGAATTCTGGGAATTCCCATCCAAAAGGAGAGCCGAAATCCAGGGATTTGTGCAAAACGCCGCCATCAAAAACTCCCGAGCGTATTCCACGCCATATTTGAAATTCCCGCTTTTCCGGGGAGGGAAACCTCATATTCCAGCCAGGATTTTCTGCTACGGCTCCATCGGTCGCTACRTTCCGTCGTCCCGAGGTCATGGAATGAAAATTCCTCACTGAAACGTGGGAATGGAGAAGCAAATCCTGCTTACCCAAGCCAAGGGAACGGCCCCTCTTCCAGTGGTTATCCYGTGGCGGAGCTCCACGGCCTCTCTCGGCACAGGGAGGAGCAGCTTGTCCCAAATCCAAAGGCATTTCCCAGTTCCCAACAAACCGAGGCCGGTACTCCCCCTTCCTATAAAAACCACGGCAAAATATTCCTYAAGGGATGTTTTATTAACTGGATTTCCCAGGTTATTTTACCCTCCGGAAGGGAAAAGGGACGGGACGAAATATTTTGAGGATGGGGTTGGATTGGGAATATCTGGTATGTTTGGGATGTTCCAGCCATCCTTTGGAGGGCATGGAATGGGGACAGCACCAACCTGCAGCTCCATTTTTCCCAATCCCAGTCCCTTTCCAAGCTGCTGGAAGTTCCCCAYTCCCCTTTGCTTCCCAAAAGAGGCTTGGCCCGTTTTCCCCGGGATAAGCAGATTTCCAGTACATGGAAAGGGATTTATCCCGACCCCAGGAGCGGGCACTGCCGGAGATSCCTGGCGGATCCATGGAGATCTCCCGGTGGGAGGAAGGACTGGAATGACTAAAGCGGGGCAGGAAAACGGGAATAGAAGATCTCCTGAAAATCGGGATGCGTCGGAGCCACCGCTGATCCAAGCGGACAAAACCCGGCCCCTTTCCCATTCCCATTCCCCACAACCACGTGGGATAAGCGAGGATTTTCCAGCCTTCCGGGTGAGTTGGAGCGAATCCYGCTCCCTCCGAAGGTTGCCCGCCATCTCCTTGGAAGGAATCCCGCAAAAATAGAGGAGAGCGTTAATCCTTCCAAAGGCTTGGAATGATTTCCYGCCGAGCCTTTCTCCAAACAGCTTAAACTCCCCTCGGAAGCGGGAGCCGCTCTTTGCTCCRGTAAACAAAACGTTTTTCCAGCGGATCCCACGGCAAACAGATTAAAGGATTAGGCRAAGGACCTTTCCAAGTTTTCCTATCGGGGTCCCGCAATCTCCGTGTTTGATCCCAACGGATKTTTTTCCCGTCAAGTACGTCCCGGGAAAGAAGATTTTTGAAGGCTTCTCCGCTTGGAGGGAATATCCAGCCGCGAAGAATTCCCGCGGGGGGCAAAAAAGGCCCCGAGCCGGGAAGAATTGATGGGATTTCGAATAAGGAATCAGCCATCCCATAAAAAAAAAAGGGAATAAATTTCCCTGCCCTGCTGGAGGAGTTTTGTCCCTYGGTAAATTGGGATTAATGGATGACTTCCTGAAGAGCGGAGCTGTCACTCACCGCCTGAGTCATGGGATGGGTGGAAATATTCCCRGGATTTGCACGAGGCRGGATAWYAATGCTGGAAGGGYTCCGTGTCCAGGCGGGATTGTCCCSTTTGGAACCCTTCCGGGCAGGGAATGAAAGGGCTCGGATGGAAAAGGCTCCCGAAACGCTCACCTGGGTGGAAAAGCGGCGTTTTTCCCTCTTTTCCGGCAGCGGAATTCCTCCTGCGGAGGAGGAATGTGGACATCAGGGGGTTGGTTTAAGATTTGCATCGTTCCCGATAATTTTGGAGGAAAGGGAGACTCCAAACAGGCGGATTTACGGATTGCTTGGGGCTGCCCCATCCCTGGAATTGTCCAAGGATAGGCTGGATGGGGCTTGGAGCACCCTGGGATGGCGGAAAGTGAGGGAATGGGATGAGCTTTGAGGTCCCTTCCAACCCAACCCTTCCTTGGATTCCGGGATTCCCTGACGTGTCCTTTTGGAAACAGCCGAAAATCTATGGACAGAGCAGGGAATGGGGATGGAAAGCATGGAATGCTGACCGGAGCTGCTCCAGCAAAGCATCACGAAACCCTTAGGATAATCGGGATGCAACGGTCTGAAAGGAGCCATTCCCACTCCTAACCGGGATATCAGAGGAAGCCCAAGGCAGATCCCAAATTATTCTGGATAAACCAGGAGGAAAAAAAAAAAAAAGGAAGGGGAAAAAGATGTTGGTGTTTGGATGGAGTGAAATTCCTGCTTTCACCCCAGRGCTGGTGCCCAGCTCCAAACTTTTCCAGGATCCGCACTGAATTCCCCCTCGAAACCTCCCGAGCCAGCGGATTTTCCCTCAGCTCCAGAGCTTTTTCCAGCTCTGAAATCCATCCCTGCTGGGAACGCTTCCAGGGCCTTTTCCCTATTTTCCTCCTTTTAGGAGATATTTTTAATACCTTCAAATTCATTTAAAACCCCAAAACACCCCCGAACAATCCTCTTGGAAGTGCCCTTGGAAGCAGCCCCTTGGATGCACGGGCGAGCCCGTTTTCCTTGGAATTCGGGAGGGAAAGATTGAGTGGTTTTCCGTGCGCCGGAGGTTAAAGTCGCCATCTGAAGTTGGTTTGGGATTTGTTGGGATTTTTTTTTCCCCCCTCTTTAAGCGGATCCCGCTCCTTTCAAGGTATCCATCAATAACGGGAAGGCCGTCGGAGCCCACTCCATAAAATATTCGGGTTCACCTTCGTTTGCCTTCCAGGGAAGGAGCGRGAGCCTTTTCCAGGGGTTTTTCTGGCAGTATTTTACGGGGCCTGTCAGCCTGATTGCGGCCGAGAGGGAATGACGGCCGCTGGAATTGCCTCCTCCATAAATCCCGCTTGCCAGGGAGAATTCCGCCTTCATTAGGAGGAGAACGAAGGACCCACGGGGGCTGGAAGGGGGAAAATTCCAGCAGGGCCGGTTTTTTGGGGGATGGCTCCATCCCAGATATTCCAAGTCTGGCAGGGGAGAAGCTCAAAGGGCACGTGGGAATTTCTAAGCCCGGGATTCCAGGGATTTTAGGCCCRGCTTTCCGGGAGAATCAGCGGAGCTGATTTCCACCGCCCGGGATAACATTCCAGGGCCAGAGGCTCATGTATCCACGGATTTGGGATCCCATTTTGGCCACAGTCCTGGAGATTTCTTCCCGGTTTCATTTATTTCTTCCGGGTTTTTCCACCAGGTTTTCCTTCCTGGAGCAACCCGGTCCAGGGGAATGKGGCCCTGCCCATGGAAAAGGGTGGAATTGGGTGATCCTGAGCTCCCTTCCGGCCCAAACCATTCCAGGATTCCGTGGTGGGGATGTYTCCGCATCCCACACGGATTAGGTCYCGTTACACCCCACACKGTGCTGGAAATGCGGGATGAGCTTCATCCCAGTTTTCCATCCACAATCGCTGCACACATCCCAACTTCTTCCAAGAGCAGGGAGAATCACTGAGTTCCCTCAGGAGTGACAGCTTTTCCTTGGAGTCCAGAGAGGAGAAATCCAGTTGGAAAAATCCACGTGTTCCCTCAGATTCTTGGAAAATCAAGAGATCTGTCGTTAAGGAAGGAATTTCCTTTAAAAATCCCAGCTCCCTGCAGGAAAATCCCAATTCCTTGGCAATGAGAAAATCCCTTTTTTAGGGAAAAAGAGGCTGTGGTATCCATGGGGATAAGGAGTTCCAGCTAAATCAGGTTTTTCTGGAAAGATAAGATCAGGAAGAGGGAACAGAAGAGCTCCTGGATCCTCCAAACATTCCCAAAAAACCCTTGTGGAGCTGGATTGGAGCGGCAGCTCCTCCCTGGCKGTGGGATCATGGCACCGGTGATCCCTTCCCGTGGTAGCTTCCAGCGCTGCCTTTTCCACGGATTTAGGAGTGAAATCCCCCCCTTTCCATTCCGGCTGCCCCATCCCGGGAAGCGTCCACCTGCTTGGAATTGTTCTGTGGTGCTTTTTGTCGGGAATTACTACGGAAGTAACACAGTTGGGTTTGTGTCCTTCCGGGAGCTCATCTGGCATGGATTTTTATGGAATTCTCCCTCRGGAAAAAGGGAGGCAGAGATTTCAGGTGAGGGGTGCTGCGCCTTTCAACGTTGGAATTTTTTTGGGAATGTTTTCGGTTAAATCCATTGCTAATCGAAGGGGTTTTCCTGAATTCCATTCGATGGGGAAAAGGCAGGAGAAACGAACCCATAAATTCCAATAA
Organism: Amblyornis subalaris; assembly: GCA_018881555.1. Lineage (NCBI taxonomy): Eukaryota > Metazoa > Chordata > Aves > Passeriformes > Ptilonorhynchidae > Amblyornis > Amblyornis subalaris. The sequence continues at coordinate 677,096 of JACAXG010000031.1, forward strand.
AATCTTGGCCTATCCAACCACACATTCCCTGGAATATCCTGCTGCTCCTTGCCGCTATCCAGGCCAGCATCCAGCGGATGACAGCATGGAATTTTCAAGGATCATTGAAACGAAACAAAAAGGGGGGAAAAAAAAACAAAAAAAGGGGAAGAARTCCAACCCCAAAATTCCCCAAACAGACCCCAGGAAAATCCAGAGCGAGTCGGAAGGAGTCGGATCCCACAGAGCCGGAGCGGCGAGGCGGGGCTGGAGAATCCATGGAATCAGCTGTGGAGCGGGAAAAGCTCCTCTTTCCACCCTCCAAGCCCCGGAGATGCTGCTGCTGGGGTTGTGTTGCGTTTTGATATCTTTTCGATTTCTTTTAGTATTTTTATTCATTTATAAATTTCTAATTCTCCACCTTTTTAGCATTTCTTGAATTCGYTTACAACACATCCAATTAAAATGGCATTTTTGTAACAGATCTTTGAAATAGTCATTAGGTCCTTTTCCTTCCGCTTCCCAAGCCGCAAAATCTTGCGTTTTCCTTCTTTCCCGTCTTTTTCTCGCCCTCGGAGTGGAAACAAAGGGAAAAAAAAAGAAAAAAAGGGAGACCCCGAGAAGCAAAAAATTCCAAGCAAAACGTGGCACTCCATGGAATCTGAAACCCCTTAAAAAGGAGAGGAATTTGGTAGTCGTATTTATATTAAATTGTATTCTATAATAATAATAATAATAATAATAATAATAATAATAATAATAATAATAATAATTCATTAAAAAATTATTATATTGATAATATATTTTACATGTTTGTATATTTCTATATTATATTCGAATTAATTTTTTCTATTCGTATTACTTATAAATATGTATTTATATATTCATATTTAACATATATTTATACTTGTTTATTATTTCTATTAATTATCTCTGATATTAATTTTRCATTMATGTAATTTCCACTTTACTATTTTATTAATATTTCATATTTTCATATTTTGAATGGTATTATTATCGCAGCTGCTAATGATTATTAATTATAATCATCTCAAYCATGAAGAAAATGGGATAAACTGGGCTAAATAACGGGATACAACGGGAGCSGAAGTACCTGGGAGTGCCTGGAATGCTGGATCCCAATCCCTCACGGACAAACAGCTTTCCAAGTGATCCCGGCTCTGACTCCAGCAGGTWTTCCAAAATATCATCCAAATGCAACTTTTGGGAATTTTTTCCCCCTGGTTTTGTGTTGTTTCTCAATCCTTCCTCTTTTTTTCCAAGTGGGATGTTCCAGGGTCAGGTTCTAGCGGGGAAAAGTAAAGCTTTTTAATGGAAAATTTAATCCGGCTGAAAAATCCACGGATTCATTTCAAATGCCATTCCTATTCACGGAAATAAATGGGAATCCGTTCCCAACTCCAAAGCCCACCTGACGCCCCTCGGCTCCCAGGCCAAACGCATTCCCATCTATTCCTTCCCAAAAAAGCCCCACAAAGCTTTCCCAAAGAAAAAYGTTCTCCCTCCATCTGGAAGAGCTACAAAAGTTCTTCCTGAAAAAGCCTGGAATTCCTCTTATTTTAAAACCCTCTTCTCCAAAAATCAGGATATTTTTTTTTCCCGATAATTCTTCAGGAAAACAGCCCTGCCTGAAATAAATCCCGGCGGCAACCGAAAACCGGGAGCAAAAACTGGGGGAGAATCCAGCCCGGGTTTGTCCAGAGGATTTTCATGGAATGGTTTCCATTAGGGGCTGCCATTTCCCTACAAAATGAAACTTGCTGGAATGGCCTGGCTTGGAAAAGTTTGTCCAATAAAAGGGAGCAGGACAACTTTGGGATATCCAAATGAAATTCCAGTCAACATCCCAAGGGGAATCCAAGCAAGCGCCCCTTTAATAACTACTTGACCTGTGTTATCCCAGGTTTTTAAGGATAATTCGGAGAAATTCCAGGAGAGGAAGCGTCTGGCAGAGGATCGAAAGCCGGAGCCGGGATGGAAGAGGAGTCATTATTGCTGGAAAACGAAGGAAAACACAAAATGAGATTCCCACAAAAAAATAAGCCACGACATCCGCTTCCATCGCCGGGAATTCTGCCACGGAACGYGTGGCTCTGCTCCAGCCCGGAGCGTGCCGGGAAGGAGGGAGTCCGGGATGGGGAAGGATGGATTCTCACCTCGGAGGAACCGGCTGAGCCCCAAATCCCGGTGCTGCTCCACGGAAGGAATACACCYGGCTCACATCTTCGGAGATGTGGATGCAGAAATCCCTGGAATTGCTCCAGGATGGGTTTGAAYCGCGCTTGGAGCGGCCTGGGATAGCGGAAGCGTCCCTGCCTATGGAATGCTGAAAGTCCCTTCCGACCCAATCCCAACCCACGCCGGTGTCCCACCAYCCAACCTCACGGACGATGGAGAGGGATTCATCCCTAGGGAACGGGATTTCCGAGCCGGGATACRTCCAGCCACTTGCCGCTAATTCCTTCCCTTGGCTCCGGAGGGAGGAATTCCCAGGAAGAGGCTCTGCGGTGGGGCCGGATGAGGAGCCCTCTCCGCACCCTTTCCGTTCCSATTTGTCAGGGATACCTCCCGCGCCGGGATCCGACCTCCCGGAGCGTTTGGATCGCGGCGCAGGGAGAATCCCGCCTTGGCGGCCGTTCCCGACAGAAACTCCGGCACAGCTGGATCCCATTTCTCCCGGCCGGGAAGACGAGAGCGAGGTCGGAAGATGGATGGAGGCGAAAGTTGGGATTAAATGAGTCGTTGGAASGGATCGGGAATGGGCCTGCCTTGAATTAAGTCACTCCGAGCTGATTTAAGGCCGTCCCAGGAATATCCCTGATTTACGGCCTCGCCTCCGGAGCGCCCTGGATGAGGGATTGGATCCGTCAAAGCGCGGCCCGGCCTTTCCAGCYGCCAAAGTCTGGGATTTGCGGAGCCGCGGCGAAAGCTCCGGGAGCGTTTGTAACCACCCAGGCCGGGCCATCCCAAGGATCCCGAGGGCCAGGTGGGATCCTCGGAGCATTCCAGCTGGATTTCCCGGGAGGAAAAACATCCCAGGACCTTCTGGGAGAAAAACATCCTATTTATTCCTCGCTTTTCCCACTCTTCCCAAATTTTTCAAGCTCCTGGGCATCCTTCAACTCCCATTTAAGCTGCAGCTCCAAATCCCCCAAGTTCCACTTGCTACGGATGGAATTTTGYGGAATTCTGATTCCGCAAACCCTTGGAAAAGCCGTCCCTTTTATCCAACGGATCACCGAAGCACCGGGATTTTCCCCAGTCGATGCTGGGATATTCGGGTCACATCCAGAGGCAAGGATACCTTTGGAGCTCTTGCATATCCCAGCGAGCTGCTATTCCCGAGGGAAAAGCCCCCCRGAGAGAGGGGGAGGGAATTCTTCCTTTGCAAAGGGTTTTTTAGGGATTTGAGTTTTTTAGGGATTTGGAGCAGCTTGCCCAGAGAAAGCTGGGATGCCCCATCCCTGGAAGTGTTCCAGGCYGGGCTGGATAGAGCTCGGAGCACCCCGGAAGGTGTCAGGGTTGGAATGGGATGAGCTTGAAGGTCCCTTCCGGTCTGGAATTCTGATTCAAACCCTCCCGTTTGCCACCGAGTCCCCAAATTCCTTGGGAATTCCCCCATCCTCCACCCAGAGCCCTCCATGTGCCTCACTCCAGGAATCCATTTCCACGCTCGGCTCGTTCCCGAAGGCTGGCTCCGTCGGGATCAGCCCCGGGACGGTGTGTCTGGAATATTCCCTTGCTCTGGCACAGCTGAAAGCGCTCGGCGTTCTGTAGGATTTTCCACGGAATTGCGGCCTGGGTGGGAAGTGCTACGATCCCGGGAAGGGATCCCGCTGCCTGCTTTTACCCTTTGGATCCATTTTGGGAAGATGCCGCTGCTTTCCCGGGATAACTCGGCATCGCCACCGTGGATGGACACGAGCATCCTCCCGGTGTGGGATACCTGCTATTCCCAATCCCTGGGAATGTCACCTTCCCACGGCTCTAACCCACAGGACAGTGCCCTCGGATGAATCCCTGACATCCCGGGCTGTATTCCYGCTTTTTAAAAGTCTCCCCAGGTTTAGCCTTAATCCATAAGGGAAAACCCCATCCCTCGCTCCCTAATCCACGTGATCCCGGCCMGTCTCCAAGGGAAGGGGAGCCCGAAGGGAATTCCCTCCCTCCCATCCCACATCTGAACTTCCCGGGCGGCAAATCCCTCTCTTTGTCCCTATTTTCCACCAYCCCACCGGGAATCTCCGAAACCTCGTCCCACAGCAAAGCCAGCGGGTCCTTCCCGTCGGGACGGAAGCGGCGCTCCCGCCACGTCACCCAGCCGGCTCCCGAATCCCTGGATACCCCGGGAAGGCTGGCCGAACCGCCTCTCCTTTCCCCTCCTCGCCGTGCCCGTCTCCCGGAAAAAAAAAAAAAAACGGGATGGAAAAATCTGTTCCCCTTCCCGGACCACCCACGCGGCCAAGGGGGCTGGAAAACGACTCCCCGTGCCCTCCGGCTCCCTTCTAACGGCTCTCCGAGGAAAAAAGGTCAGGAGTTCACGGATGGCAGGAAAGACCTACCGGGGACTGGGCTTATCCCAAACATTCCCCGTCCCGTTCCCGATTTACGGCCGCCCCGGCGGCAGGTTGAGCCGTTCCCCCCTCGGAGCGGGATGAGTTTTCCATGTGGGGKGTATTTTTAGGGCCCGGAGCCGCCCTCTCCCGGCTCCGAACGCGCTCCCGGATCCCGAGGATCGTTTTGGCGGCCGTCGGGAAAACGCGGAGGAAAGGAGTCGCGGATAAATCCCCGATTTCGTCGCCAGGGGAGGGAGCGATCCCGCTCGGCGCGTCGACGGGGCCCGGGAATCGACGAGCTCCCGAGCCGCGCCTCTGGAATCGACTGGAACAATCGGAATGCGCGGGAAGGGAAAAGCCGCCCGCGGCGAGCTGCGCTCCCCCGAAACCRCGGCTCGGCCGCTCCGGCCGTAAATTATCCCGAATAAATCTCGGCGGCGGCCTAACGACGCGGCCCTCCTGCCAAAACGCGGGATTCGGGAGAGGCCGTGGAATTCCTCGCCAACGCGGAAGCCTCGGTTTGTTTTTTTTTCCAGCCCTTTGAAACGCTCCCGGATTATCCCTGGAGCAGATGGCCGGGAGAGAAGGCGGGGGGGGGAAAATCTCCCGGCCCGTTGAAAGCGGAGGGTTTTTTTTTTTTTTCGGGATTCGAGTCCCGCGTCGGGGTGGGATCGGCCGGCCGGCACCTGACAAAACTGTGGAATGGGAATGTGGTGTTTGCAGGGCTCCGGGGTGTGACTTTCCATGGACACGGCGCAGGAAACGAAGATAAATGAAAGCCTAATTGGGGCCGTTAACGGCTTTCCCAGCCCGCACATCTGGAGCCCAGGAGAATCCTTGGAAAAACCTTCCAGCYGGCTCCTGTTGCACGGCCCCGGCCACCTCCAGGCTCGTTCCGTGATTTTTTTTTTAGGGATAAAGATCCGTATTGCGGCGCCCGACGGCAATAAGAGGGATGGAGAGCGGGGTTTTCCCKCCACGTCGATCCCCCACAGGATTAAGACGATCCCAAATCCACCCGACGATCCCGGATTCCCGCCCTGAGCATCCAGGCTGTCCCAGCAAGGAAAGGCCAAATGAAGACACTTCCCCCCCCGCCCCGAGGTTGGGAATTTATGGAAGTAAAATTCCAATAAATGCAGGGAAAGGGTGAAAAGCTTAGCCGGGCCCTGCTTGGTGTTTCACTCCATAAAATCCCTTTCCCTGGAGCACCAATGGATAAAAGGTCCCGTGTTATATCCGGGAATAGAAAYATCCCTCTTTGCGAGCCAGTCCCGGAATTACCTGCTGGAATCGCTGGAGAATKCCGGGATGCTGCTGCTAAAACCAGCCCCAGCTGCTCCTCTGTCACCTCGGATCCGTCCTCTCCCGGTCGGATTCCTCCACAGGCGGGTGAGACCAGCCCGAATGGTCCTCGATATTCCAAGGAAAAAGCGGAGCCTGGGAGGATGGGAAACGCAAATAAAAGTCAGGGAAAGAAAGAAAAGGCTGGGAAAAATCCCCGTTTGAAGCCTCCCCAAATGTCCCAATTAATTCCTTAATTCCTTGATTAAAATCCACCTCCTGTTTACTCTCCCGGTTATATTCCGGAGACGCCGTGTCCAGGTCCCAGCGACATTCCTGCCTCAAAGCCYGGAGGAAGCCGGGAACGGCTCCGAGCCTGAAACTGCGGATTCATGATTTAGGATTGGGATTGGGAGGCACCTCCAGGCTCATCCCATTCCACACCCGGATATGGGAACACCTTCCCCTATCCCAGGCTGCTCCAAGCCCCATCCAACCTCGGACGCTCCCGGGGATGGAGCATCCCCAGCTTTTCCAGGCAATCCGTGCCKGGGCCTCGCCCTATCCCRTTATCCATATTATATCCCATATTATCCCATTTAATTAGCACTAATTACTATTTAATTAGTAATTCCCTGATCCATACGTTCGCCCTCCCAAACTCTTCCCCCTCGGAGAGCCGAAGGGATCCGCCCGGAATCCGGGGAAAGCACCTGGAACCTCTCCGGCRCGGCAAAGATCAAAGGGCTCCGTTCCCCCCCGGATATTGGGCAGCTCCGGAGGCGGGAGAGGACGGATTGACGAGGGAAAATCCGAACTCCAGCCAGCGGATTAATGCAGCACTCAACTCCAATGAAATTCCGGAGCGGGACGCCTTCGGGATAACGCGCCGGGGACAGGCCGGAGAAATCCCAGCTGCGGGAAGGAACGGCCCCGGGAAAAAAGGCTTTGGGAAAAGGAGCAAAAGAAGTAAAAATGAGGCATTTTTGGAGCCGCTCCCGGGGGATTTTGGGGAATTCCGGGCTCTGTTCCCTGTTATTGCCTCGTTCCCGCTGACCCCGGCACGGCCCGAGAGGGAAAATCCAATCTGTTTGCATCCCGACACAATCCGGGATGGTTTATCCACTGCCCTTCGGGTGTTTCCCTCTTTTGGTCATTAAAACGCCAAGGAAATCCAAGGAAACCAACCCAAGGATTTGGGATACATCCCAAACCTGTTTCCTTTTAAGGCACAGGAATTATTTTGCCTTTAAATTCCTTAAAAAAACCCCAAAACATCCCAAAATCTGGAGTTTAACCCAGCCCGTCCTGGGATTCAGGAAAAATCCAAAGGATGCATGGATGGCCCAGCCCTGGAAGTTTTCCAGGACRAGCTGGACGGGCCTTGGAGCAACCTGGGATAGGGAAGGTGTCCCTGCCTATGGAATGGGATGAGCTTTGAGATCCCTTCCAATCCAAACCATTCCACGATCCCAAGTTTTCCCACCTCCTCCGTCCTTCCCGTTGTAAAACCACACAACCTCCAGCTGGACACAGCATTCCAGAGGGATCCGGCATCGCCGTTCCCACCCCTKCTGTCCAGGGTCCTCTCCCGCGTTCCCAATAATGGCCTTTCCCGTATTTCCAGGCTTTTCCAGGGGCCACATTGCAGCTGGTGGGAATCACAGACTCACACCGGGAGAGACGATCCCGGGAAATCGCCGCTCGATCCCRGTGCTCGGGACCTCTGGCTTTTCCACTAAACTCCCCCAAAGCCTCGGGAAAAATCCTTTTTCTGGGATTTGTGTCGTTTTCCGCCGGGCGGGAGGGAGAGCCTTGATTCCATCTTCCGGCGGAGGAAGGYTTGGGATTCAACAGGGAAAAATTCCCTCCACCTGGAAGCGGGGAACAACGAGCAGGGAGGCAGAGCTTGGAATTCCCTYCYGGAATTCTGGAGCGGTTTTTAACCRGAATGCCCTAAAAACCCCCAAATCCCTGAATCCAGGAGGCATCCACCCTTCTCATCCCCAAATCCAGCTTTTCCCCCTTTCCCGAGTTAAGGAGCGCTCGGCTCGTCGGGAACATCTCCGGAGCGGCCGAACATTCCGGCTTCCCACCAAAAACAGGGAGAAGGAGGAAAGCCGAGGGCTCGGCGGGGACGCAACCCCGGGATTTGGGAGAGAGGACATGGATTTCCACCCCGCYGGGAGCCGGGAGATCCGGGAGGAGCCGTAAATCAGGGAAAAGCCGGGCACGGTCACCCGAGAATTCCAAAGCCGGGAGCGTGGGGACGGAGCCGCAATAAATCAGTTTTCCCGGCCTCGCTCCGGCCAAAATTCCAGCTGCCGCCTTGTTTGGATTTGGGATTCCCCCTCCTCCTCCGTATTTTTCCAGCCGAGCCCGAGCCAAGGCGCCTGGAATGAAAAACAAAGGCCAATGTGCCATGACGGAGCCTCCCAGGCACGGCAGAAATCCCGGGAATAACCCCCGCRGGGCGGGATCGCTCCCCTCGCATCCCGCTCGGAGGGTGGCGCAGCCRTCCCGAGGCGGGGAAAAGCCCGGGAGCTCGGGAACTTGGGAAAAGGGAGTTGAGAATTCCGTTTTCCCAGGGATCACGGGMTGCCCGTTCCCTGTCCCGTATCCCGGATCATTCCCGGTTTGTAGAATCCAAACGGTTCTGGGCTCGGCTGTTCGGGAAAAGGGAATTTTTACCAAAAATCCAACTTTTCCTGCTTTTTTAGCGAGATCCAACAATTCCAGAAGGAAATCGCTGGAACAGGGATGGAGGAGGGGGGTTTAGGGATGTGCTGGATGCTTGGAAAAGAAGGAAAAACCCCATCCAACCCCAGTTTGGAGCTGTCATTCCAGCATCYCGGAAAACCGGGAGAGGAGGGAGCGCTCCAGAGGCACGGCACCGGGAATGGCAAATCCCAAATATCCACAGAGGGCGACACTTTGGAGCTGGGGGATTTATTCCCTCAGGAACGCCCGAATTCCGGGAGCCTGATCCTTAAGCAAATCCCGGCGCTCCGAGGGGCTGGAATGGGGATTTCCCCTTCATCCAGGAGAGCGGGAATCCTCATTTCGGGATTCTCCTGCCGGATGGGGGCGTGACAGGGATCAACATCCCTCTCCAGGATTTCGGGGCTCCCTCGGTGGGAATGCTGGAGGAACGCACGTTATTCCCAGAATTCCCCCTCCAAATCCTTGCACGCTTCCAGGGSTTGGGAGACTCCGTCCCATTCCAAGGCCTGGCCACCCTTTCCATGAAAAAATTCCTCCTGAATCCAACCTGTCCCTGCCCTGGCGCAGCCTGAGGAGGTTCCCTCCCATCCCRTCCCTTTTTCCCTGGAAGCAGAGAGACCTCCTGGATCTGCTCTTGGATATATGGAAAACAGGGAAGCCCTGCCAAGCTTTTCCTTTTTCCTAAGTGAAAATCCAGTGGGATCCAGGCTCGGGAAACCATTCCCACCGCGCCGCGCAAAGAACACCAAAATTCCATTGCTGCCACGAAAAAATTCCCGAAAATCCCCTAAACCGTGGAAGAGTCGCCCTGAGATCTGCTGGATAACGGAGTCGCCATTCCGAGAATCCCAGGTTATTCCCCTCAGCAAATCCTCAATGGAAAAGATCCCAAACGAATCCATACCTTTGAGAGGAGTTTCGGTGCGGAAAATCCCGGATTCCCGCCGAAATTCCGTGGAAAACGGGAACGAGGGAGGCCAGAACTTTGCCTTCCGTAATTCCCACCGGCTGGAAAAAAATCAGGAAAAAAATATAAGCGGGATACTCCGAGCTCCCCAAATTCCAGGGGTTTGGAGTCACCCAAACCCGGAATTCCCAAATTCCCGAATCCCTGCCAGGCGTGGGAGCCTTTCCTCCCATTCCCGGTGTGAATAACCAGGATCGGGAGCTCCCGGGAGCCGAAACCCGGAGAGATCCGTGGGATCCGGAAGCACCGAGCGGGAATTCCGAGCCAGGCAGAGCCRCGGTTCCCACCCGGATGCAGCTTGTCCTTGTTTTCCCGATTGTGCGGATGGAATTCCGGCAGGAGCCTGGATCTTCCGTCCGTTCCCGGCTCTTCCCAACACTGCCGAGAATTCCAGCCTGTTGCGTTCGTCTCTCTTCCCAATCCCGCTTTTCCCTGCTCCAGGGAGCGTTCCCGAGGCAGATGCTCCTTCCCAAAAACCGGAACTATCCAGGGAATTCCCTGTGTCCCACCGGCCTCTGGAGCAGCAGGAAAACCTGGACTATCCGGGAGCCGCTTCCTGGCTTCCCAAAGCCGGGATTATCCGAGGGAATCACTGCCCTCGAAGAGGAGAATCCCAGTTTTTAACAAACTGTGGGAAAACCCACAGGGGCTTGGGCCGGGAGGGAATTTCAGGATCACCGAGTTCCAAGGATCCCTGGCAGGAAGGGCCACGGGATAAGGAATTCCCTAAGGATAGACCCGGAGTGTTCCCGGTGCACRCTCTTCCCTCAGTTTTCCTTCTTTCCATGGTGGAAAACATGGGAATTCCCTTTTCCGGCACCGCTCAATCCCATAAATCCGCCCCTGCCCGGCACAGCCTCGATCCCACCATCCCCTTTTCTCCTGGATTTTTCCAGCATTTTCCCCCCCTCGTGCTCTTTCCATCCCATCCTAGAAAATCCGGGATGAGCTCTCCGCTGCCGTTCCCTTTGGAAAAGCTCCTGGGATTTTTACCCCGGCCCAACCGTGCTCCCGGAATTCCCAAACCTCCCGAGCATCCCATCCGTGTCCCGCCTTCCCGAGAGCTTCTCCCGGATCGATCCSAGCCGAGATTCCCGCCGGATTTTTCCCGCCCTTTCCCTCCCTCGGTGGGCCGAGGCCCGGCCGCCCCCCGAGATTCCCGGGAGGCCRTAAATCCCGGGAATGAGACGCGGCCTGGCTCGAGGGATGGGAAAAGCCGGGATTTACGATCCGTGCCCCGCGCCGCTTCCCGATGGGATCCAGATGCTCGGAGACGTCTCCATTAGCCCGGCATTCCCGACTCCGGGTGAATCCCGGAAGGATTTCCCTCGGGAAGAGCCGGCTCGTTCCGCTCCCGGGAAAAAATCCTCGCCCGGAACTTGGCGGAAAAGCGGGAACGTTCCGTGTTGTCCTCTCCAAGGATAAAACACGGAGGGGTTGGTCCGCGCTGGGAATTCTTCCAGGGAATAACAGGTGCCCTCGGGAATGCTCTGCTCCCGTGGGAACGGCATCCCTCGAATCCGTGAGTCCGGATCTCCAGGAATGACGGAATTCAGGATTCCGCGGGAACATTCCGGCCGGGATAGCGCGGCCCTTCCCGCTCCCCCGGGAATGTTTTCCCGCCCGGAAGGAGGATTKGGCACTTCCAGGCTCATCCGGAGGGATGGGAGGGATGTCCTGGGAGCGGAGGTGGGAGTTCGCGACYCCGGAATCTTTCCTTGGAAGAATTCCTGGAAACGTGGAATTGTAGCTGGGAACGAGCCGGAAGCGGCACAGCCGCTGGGATTTGGGGTGTCCTGAGGGATCCCGAGGATTCCGGGAATRGGAAGCTCTGGAAGTCCTTAAGCTGTGAGTTTTCCCAGCCTTTATTCCATGGAAATCCCCCAAAACCTCCGGCTACGATCCCATCGGATTTCCTGTTCCTGAAAGAAGGGAATCCAAAAAAATTCYCGATTTTCCAGAAATCCACGATATTCCTAAACGGCTCAAAGCGCYGCCAGGGAATTCCCAGCTCCGGAAGGAATTCCAGCTTTTCTCGTTCCTCGGGGAGGAGGAGATTCCAGGAGATTTGAAGGAGCCGTTCCCAAAAAAATCGTTAAAATATGGAAAATATTAATGAATGAATTAATTAAGGATTAGGAGCTGGAAATTCCCATTGGAATTCCCAGAGAGGGAATTTCAGTTCCACACCGGGATGGAAGTTTCCATAGGGCGGGATAAGATCCTTGGGAAAAACCGGGAATGAAATAATAACGAAGCTCCCGGTCCAAATTCCATTGGGGTTCATTCCCCTGAGGAACGGAAATCATTGGAATGTTTTTCCCAATAAAAGGAGATTTATTCACGCGGGAATGGAGGAAAACGATGGGAAAATCCAAGTTTTTCCGCCTTAAAAATCCTGGATAATAAATTGATTTCTTAGCTAAATTTCCGGAGCTATTCCCAAATAAACTCTCTTCTCACTCATCCCAGATTTCTCCTAGAAAATCATGGAATTTCTTATGGGGTGATAAAACCTCCAACACTTCCATCAGATCCACCCACTTGGCCTTTCGGAATTAAATCCAAATGAAATTGAATTGAAATTGAATTTTGTATATCCCAAATTTTGCATCCCAAATTTTGCATCCCAAATTTC
>JACAXG010000031.1:690131-702426 GCA_018881555.1 Amblyornis subalaris
ACTCCAATTTTATCCCAAATTTCACTCCAATTTTATCCCAAATTTCACTCCAATTTTATCCCAAATTTTAAAGGAATTTGAAATCCAATCCCTTCCTGATGGTTTTTATGGGATGAAGAGTTCCTCATCCCTGATTTTGTAAGAGCTTTCCAGGGCAAATCCTGCAAATCCCAACTATTTCCTGATCTTTCTCCTGATTCCTGGAGCAAATCCCTTCGCAGGATGTGAAATAAATGGAATTAAATGATCAAAAGGAAGAAAAATAGGAATAAAAGGAAATTTTCCCCATCTTTTCCCAAGTGCTTGGAAGCAGCTTCAGAAGCAAATCCATAAAAATTCCCAAATATTCCCTGATTTCCTTACATTTTAACGATGATTTTACAAAGCAAATCCCTTTAAAAAATTCCATGTTTTTTTTATTTTATTCCCTTCCTTCCATTCCATTTTCCAGAGGGATCAACCAGGAATCGAAGCCGGGAAAAGCCACCTGGATTTCTCCCTCAAAACTCGAAATTCCAGGGATTTATTTCCCCTCTTGCTCGGTTGGATTTGTATCCCAGCTGTTTCCAAGGAACAATTCCAACGATTCCATGGCTCCTTCCCTTGGAAATCATCCCAAAACATTCCCAAATCCTTCAAAGCAATCCATGGGAATGCCCTCTGGATGCTTCTCCCTTTTTAATGGCAGGATGGGATTTGGGAATGTGGAATTTGCCCATGGAATTCAAGTCCATTCCCACCCAAATTATTCAGGATTCATCCCGAGGGAACAAAGCCCCAAATATCCCAAAAAAACCTCCGTGGGAATTTTGTGTCCAGGCTCTTCCTTGGGAGCTTCCAGAGCTTTTATTCCTTGGRTTTTAGAGGGAAGCGCCAAGGCGGCTCCACTGGATTTGGAGCTGGAAAATGGGATCCAACCTCATCCAGGACTGGAATCCAATCCCGTTTGATCCCTCTGAGCTCCAAGCTCCCAGCATTCCCGAGGAAAACAGGGATGACTCCTCCCCGCGGCACAGATCCCGAGGGAATTAGCCTCCCATTCCCAGGAATCGTTTCCTTACCTGGATCGCAATTCCTTCCGTTGTCCCACGAAACCTCGGGATCAATCCCAGCTGGAATCGGAGTCGCTGATCCYGTGGAGCCAATCCCGAAGAATTACCAGGAAATTCTCCATGTTCTCCAAACATTCCCGGGACGAGGGATGCTCCTGTTTTCCAAGCTTTTCCAGGAAGCTCCAGGCAATCTTCCTTCCCAAATCACTCCTTAATCCTTCCCGGTTTTCCCTCCTTCCCAGAGGCTCCGGGAACAATAATTCGGGAAGGCTTTCCCAGCCCTTGGATATTTSGGTTCGGAGCAGGAGAATCCCAGGAATGTGACGCTGGATCCGGCTTGGAGCAGGAAGGGATAAAAAGCCTGGAATGATCCCACGGAATGGTTTGGGTTGTTCAAGCTCATCCCATTCCCGCAATTCCCGCTCTCCCAGGTTTTTCCAAGCCTCATCCCACCCGGCCTCGGGATCCATCCCAGCCCCGGTGACCTCATCCCGAAATTCCAGCCGGCAGCAGGAGAGCCACATCCAACATTCCCATTCCCTCCCGGAAAAGCGTCCCCCTGGATCCATTCCCTCTCCCTGCTCCTCGGGAATGGCCGATCCCGGCCCAGGCTCGCCTCTGCCGCTCAGGAGTTTCCCAAATTCCCAGGTTTTTTTTGGAATGCTCCGGGCAAACCTCTGCGGTGGGAAAACCGGGACGAAATGACKGGAAAACTTCCCGATTGGCCGCGAGGAAAAGCGCCTGGAATTCCGAATCCCAACCCTCGGCAAAGCAGGGAAGAGCTCCAAACCTTCCCGAGCCTTTTCCTTAGGTTTTCCCTGCTTTTCCAGCACCCTGCCGGGCCTTTCCCTGTTATCCAGGGAGGCTTTTCCCAATGGTGAGGAAACGCTTGGAGCCTCATCCCGCCGGGAATCCCTGGAATTCGCGGGTGATTTGCGAGCRTTTGGATAAGTGGAGGGAGCCGGGAGGGGCCTGGATTCCCGGCGGGATMMYGGGATAATGGGATAAGGCGCAGCTGGGAAGGATAAGGAGGAGGCGAATCCCATCGGGAAAGGARGAGGATGAGGAGGAGAAATCCCGCTGGAAAAACGAGGCACGGCTTCCCAGGAAAAGCTGCGGAATCCCTGGAAGCGCTCCAGGCTCGGAGCAAGCCGGGATAGGGCATTCCAAGCCCCAGGATTCCTCTCCCGGAGATTCCAAGCCCTGGATCCCTCTCCCTTCCCGTTTTTCCCACTGATTCCAAGCCCTGGGATCCCTCTCCCTGTCCCTTTTCCCCTGCAATTCCAAGCCCTGGGATCCCTCTTCCAGGGATTTGTGTGGTTTTGAGCCTCTCTTTGGCCAAGGATGGGTTGGATCGGGAGCGCTCATCCCTATGGATTGGGAAGTGTGGAGATTCCTTCGGCTGAGTCTCCCGAGGAATCCCGGGAATCGCCTGCGGTTCCTTCCCCCCCCTGGAATAACTCGTGGAATTTTTGGGGCTGGATGTGCCCAGGAGCTCCAGAGGATTGGGAAAGGACATTCCAGGCCGAGAAGGAATATCCCAGGATATTCCTGGTGTCCCAGCTTCCCCCACACCTGGAATTTGGGATCCYTGGGATCCAGGCTTTGGCCGTGGGCACGGCTCCGTGATCCCTTCGGGAATGGCGGCTGCCGGAGCTCCAAGGAGAAATCCAGGAATCAAATCTGTGGGAAACATCCCCAAAATGCCTCCGAGCCAAAAAAAAACAGCTGGAAAATATCCTGGAAAAGGGAGTCACATCCCCACCCCTGCTCCGCCAGGGAATGGGGATGGAAATTCCACCCCATCCCAGGAATCTCGGGGCTCTCCCCCCGAGAATTCCCAAGGTTTTCCGCAGGCGGGAGCGCCCTGGAAGCGGCTGGAATTCCTTTGGGATTGGCGCCGACACCCCCGAGCTGTCTCATTCCCTCCCCAAATCCCACGTTTTCCAGGGATTTCCCTCCCACCCCGCGAGTTCCGCGCGTTCTGCCCATCCCGTTTTATCCCGCCCGGGAAATTCCAAAGGGAATAAAACCTGGGCGAAGCCAATCCAGCTCCCACCCACTCCCAATCCCAGGAATTCCCGCTGGGGCTGAATTCCCCACGAAAACTTTTCCAAGCCTTTTCCCGGCTTTTCCCTCCGGGATTTTTCCTGCCCGRGGATATTCCCGAGGAATATCCAGAGGCAGGAGGGAGCTGCATTCCCGAATCCCAGCGCGGGGAGCCGGGAGGATGCTCCGGCAATCCATGGACACGCCGGGAATATCCAGAGGGAATCGATCCCGTTCCCGGGGCAGCCATTCCCACAAAACCGAGGCGCCGGGAGCCAAACCACGGGAAGGCGTTCATGGATCGGGAGAAGGACTCAGCGCCCGGCGGGAATGACTGGAAAAGGCACCCGGGAGGGAATTCAGGGATGATCCAACGGCAGCAGCCAGGATCAGCTCCATGTGTTTTCCCCCCAGGAGAAATTTGGGATTTCAGGGGGAAAAAGCCGAGCTGGAGCACAGGGATTGASGGGGAACAACAGGAATGATGGAATTGCGGGACTCTTCCCTTGGGAATACGATTACAAATGGATATTTCCCCAGAATTCCAGGAGAAGGACCCACAAAAAGCGGGAGGGGAATCCAGGGAATTCCGCGCCAGGAATTYCCATTCAAGCGGCCGCAGAATTCCCTCGATCACCTCTTTCCCTTTGGAAACCTCAGCATTCCCGGGATTTGCGGCCGCTGCTCGCCTTTGCCCTCGTCTCCCGGGACGAAGACAATTCCAGCACCCTCGGRAATTCGGGATTCAAAAAAAAACCCAGGAAAAGCGAGGGGAGCWGAGGGAGGCGGCGACATTCCCAACTTCCCCGGGGCTTTTCCAGAGGCAAAGGATGCCTTCGGTCGCCATCTAGCGACTCCCGGAGGGAAGCTCGGGGATGAATTCCCTCGTCCCAGACGTTGGAATTCCCGAAAAAAAATCCTCACCCACCCCAAGGCGCCTCGGCAGCAGATCCCGATCCGTGGATTCCCTCTATCCCAGCTTCCCGCCGAGTCCGCGCTCGGGATATCGAGGATCTCCCTGTCCCACTCAGCCACGAATCCCTGGAAAACCTGGGGGAGGGGAGGGAAAAAAGGGCTTTTATCCCAAAAAAGCGATGATAACGCTCCGGCCCGGAGTTTTCCTTTGGGAACGGCTCCCGGTTTTGKTTTTTTTCGGCATCATTCCCAGGATTTTCGGCCCCGAGGCCGCCAGGTTTTTCCCGGGAGCCTCGCGGCGATCCCGCTTATTCCAAGGCGCTGATGGATTCGGCCGCTCCAYAAAGCGGCCTTTATGAAAATCCCGGGAATCGATGGATTTATGGGAAGCTGGGAACGCGCCGCACCCCATAACTCGGCCCGCGCTGACAGCCCGCCGGGAAAAGCTCATTCCTGCCTGGAATTCGCCTCATTCCAATGCTTTATGGGGCGCGCGGTGACGCGGCGGGAGCGGCTGCGGCCGCGGGAATTTCCCTTCCCGGGGTCATGGAATTCCGGGATCCGCTGTAATGAGCCTCATTAGGACGCTCCATTTGAGCCGCGCTCGGGGGAAAAAAATTCCTGGGAAAACAACCAAAAAGCGGGAGCGGGGAAGGAGCCTCCAATTAGAGGTGGCTGCTGATGGCTCTTCCCAAAAAAAATAAAGGCGCGGGATCGAGGGCTCCAAAGGCAGGGGGAAAGCTCTGGATACAGGGAAAGGAGCTGATTCCAGGCGGGATTGGAATCCCAATTTGTCACGCGGCCYCTGGCAGAGAAACGCCGGGAATGGGCTTGGCTTCCCGGCGGGATGGGGACAGGGAAAGTTCAGCTTCCCTGGATATCGCCTGGGGATAAACTCGGCGCCATGGGATGGCGCTTCCTATCCCACGGACTTCTCTCCCCAAAAAAAATCCGGGATGAAAAGGAGCCCGAAATACCTCACATCCAAAAAAAAAAAAAAGGCTGGATTATTCCCGCCTCGCTCCTCCCGGGAATTTCCCTCCGCTCCCGTGGCCGGGATGGGGAAGGCTCCCAGGTTTTTCGCGCCGTGGAATTAATCCGGGATTGGGAGCGCACCTGCTTCCCACGGYTTAACAATTCCCAGCTCCCGCTCATTATTCCTTGTTTTTTTCCCGCGGCCTGGAGGTAAACGCCGGGATTAGAATTGATTGGAAGAGTCCCGGCCCAGCAGCTYTCCTGGAAAAGCGAGGGATGGATGGGATTTCCCTCCGGGAACGCGGCCCGGGCGAGCGGGATTAGCGGGAATTTGCCGTGGGAATTGGACGCCATCAGGAGCCATTAGCGGGGATGGAGCTCCTGGAAATTGCTCTTTTCCCGAAGGGAAAATTCATGCGGAGCCGCTTCCCTGGGCGGGGAAAGGCTGTTTTGGGAAAGAGAAGGGAAATTAGGGAATGAGGGCTGGATCCCGGCTCCCCCAGCTGCTCCCGGTGCTCCGTTCCCTTCCCTGGCCTCGTTATCCCGCTCCATCCGAAGTATTCCCACCCTTTGGAGTTCCGCAGGCCCCGGGATGCTCCCGGTTTAGTACCAATCCCTAAATCCCGCGGGAGAAGGGAATGGGATCGGCCAGCGCGGAAGGGGCTGCGCAATCCCGGGATTCGCCCTCACGATGCCCTCGCATCCAGGTTTTTCTTACCAGCTTCCCAGATCGGGGCTTCGGGAATTGTTTTGGGAACACGAGAACTCACCGGGAAGGAGAAAGGCGAAAGCTGGGAGCACCTCCGGGAATTCCTGCTCCTTCCCGAGGCTCCCTCGCCTTTTGAAGGAGCGCCCGGGGGGGCGTTCCCAAAGGGCATTCCCAGGTTATCCCAATTCCCCCATCAAGCGGGAAAATGGGGGCAGGCAGCGAGGAGGCAGCGTTTTCCCGCTGGGATACAGACCGGGAAAATCCTGCGGTTCCGCCCCTCAGATTTCCAAGGAAAGGGGACGGGAACGGGGACAGATTCCCGCTGGAAGTCGCTTGGATGAGGCGGGATCGCTCCCGGCCCGCTCGGCATCCTCCTGCCGCCAGCCGCGGGGCTTGGGAAAACAATCCTGGAAGTAATCCCTGCTGATCTGCTGCTAATCCCACATAATTGCTCGCAGGCTTAATGGGAAAGCGTTTTCTCGGGAAGAGGCGGGGGGAAGGGGCTGGAAAGGCCTTGGATTCCTCTCCCGCTGGAGGTGCGGAGGGAGCTCCATTGTTCCCGGGAATGCGGTGCCAGAGGCCGCGATTCAACCCGCGCGTGGCCGCGGCATTCCCGGGAAAGGAGCYTTCCCCGAGGCGCTCCGGCGCCATTCCAAGCTTTCGCGGGAAAGCCGCCTCGGCGCGGGGCGCTTTTCCTCGGGAATCCCGGCACGCTTTTCCCGTTGTTCCCTGACCGCGCATTCCCGCCCGGCACCCGCGGCGCTTGGAATGTTCCCGGCCGGCAGGAATAACCGGGATTTGCGGCCATTCCAAGGCCGGGAATTTCGCTCCAAGCGCCATCCAGCCCGGCCTCGGACGCTTCCCTAGGGATGGGTGCGCGAGGGGATCCTAAAAAGGAGGATTTTCCGCATGGAAAAGCACTGGGAACCTCGGGGAGTCCGATCCAAACCGCTTCCAAGCCCTTCCCGATCCCGGAGCGGGAATGTGGGAGCATTCCTGCCCTTGCTCTGAGCTCCTTTGCCCACTGGAGGGAGCATCCGGCAAACGTTTGGATCCTCGGGATGAGGGCTGGGAAGAGGCTTGGAATTTCGAGGSAGGCCGGGGAAGCTCGAGCAAAATCCATGGAAAACGGGAGAGAATCCATGGAAGCTGCCGAGTGGGAAGCGGAATAATTCCGATCTTTTGGAATTATTCCTTAAAATGTGCCCCGGGTTTACCTCCCGGGAAGGGAAAAGGAGGAGAGGAGCAGCATTCCCGGATTCCCACCCTGGCGCTTCCCGTTAATCCGCCGCTGCTCCAGAGGCTCCCGAAGTTCTGGATCATCCCACGAGCCGATCCCTGGGCACAGGGAAGGGAGAGCGAAGGGAAAGCTTTGGGATCGGGGCCTGGGATTCTGCTCGTGGAGAACCGATCCCTCCTTTTTTATCGGGAATGTGGGAGCCTCAGGAGCCAGGCCCTGACACCCTTCCAGGGAATTCACAGCACCTGGAGCGGGACCGCAGCTCCCGAGGGCGGGAATTCCCTTTGGAATTGCCTGCCCTCCATCCGTGGCTTTGAAGGTGGGGGGAGCATTCCCRGGGGAAGGAGCTGCTCCCGGCGGGATCGCCGGAGGGAATCGCCTGCCGGTGGAGCCCTGGCTCCAGGGAATTGCACGCATTCCAAGGTTTTCCCGGGATGCTCCCCTGCCGCCATCCCAGTTTGGACCAGTTGGAGACTGGGAGAGACGGAGCCAGGCCCGGCGCTCCCGCTCCCCATCCCAGGCCCGGGGCGCTCCCGTTCCCGGAGCAGGGAAGCGCATCCCGGCCCGGGGGAATTCCGGGATGTTCCCGGCTACAGCGAGCTTGGCCTAAAGGCACAATTCCAAAGGGCTTCCCTCCTTCCCCTTTCCTATTTCTTTGCCTTTCCCCTTTCCTTTCTTTTCCCTTCCCCCTTTTCCCTTCTCTTCCCTTCCCCTTTCCTCTCTCCTCTCCCTTTTCCTTTCTTTTCCCATCCTCTTTCCTTTCCCCCTTTCCCCTTTCCCTTTCCCTTCCCCATTCCAGAGGGGATTCCCCCCCCCCACCAGGCCTTTCCCAAGCCCCTGTCCAGGCGGGACTCTCCAGGTGCCAGCAGGAAAACAGGGAGCGGGAAAATCCAGGAGCCACTCCTGAGCTTCCCGGTGCTGTTCCAGCTCCGTCTTCCCGCTGGAATTCCATGGGCAACACAAACCACTCCTGACCTCCGGCCCGGAATTGTGCCGGGAATGTTCGTCCGGGACACGCGGCCTTTGGATCGAGGGAAGGCTGGGACGTTCCCATTGCCTCCGGAATGACGATTTATCCCACCTGCTTCTCCTCCTCGTGTTTTCCCTACAATTTTCCAGCTCCAGTTCCCAGTCCCTGGGCTGGGCTCCAGCTTTCCTCCCACAAACTGAATTATTGGGAATATTTCCCTTGGAAAAGCTTCCCGGGCTGGCAGCAGGGAGCTTTGGGGTGATTCATTCCCACGGGAGCAGCCGGAGGCGTCCCGGAACGAGCCTGTTCCCGGGATGGATCCRGAATCGTAACTCCGGGATTGTAGCTCCGATCCTCCCGGCACAGCTCCGAGGAGGAACGGGACGAGGCCTGAATTCCCTCGGGAATGCTCAGTCCTCCGGAGGCGCCTTCAAAGAGCCGGAGGGACGAGGATTGATGGGATTATCCCTAAGAACCCGCGGAGCTTTGTGCGCCCGGCCCGGAGTTCCCYGGGATGGGATTCATCCGTAACTCATATCCCAATTAGCTCCGAGCGCTCCCGGGATTTGCGGCACGCGACCGGCTCGCTCCCGCTTCCCGGGGATCCCGGCTCCGTGTCCCGCTTCCCAGAATCCCGATGTCCCCAGCCGCCTTCTCCGGGCTGGGTGGTGTTTGTTGTTAYTTCTCCACATTCCTCTTTTCCCGTTTTTCCATGAAATTAAATGGCATCAGCAGCAGTAGCTTCCCATTAATTTTCCCTGTCCTTCCTTCGGGATATTCCCAAACTCGCTCTTCCCGAGACCTCTGGCACCACCTCCCAGCGTAACCCTCCTGCTATTCCCTGCTTTTTTGACTCCTAACGGGATTATCCCCGAGCCGATTCCCGTAATCGCATCCCGGAGAACGAGCGCCTTCCCGGGGGGACCTTTTTTCCCAATCCAATTCCAACCCTTGGAATTCCAGCAGGGGGAAGCACCGGAGGTGTTCCTCTCACATGGAACGCGGGGAAGGAAAAATCAGGATTTTKGGGGGGGGGCAAAAATCCCCTTTTATCCGGCTGATTCCATGGGGTTTTTTTCCGGGATCGCGGAGCAAGGAACGCCGCGCGTTTGCATCCTGGAAAATCCAACTCCATGGAATTATTCGTCTTCTCCCTGGAGCTGTTCCCGACATCAACCGCCGGCATTTTCCATCAAGAGCCGAGGAAAAACATTCCAAGGGATCGCAAATCCCRAGGAAATCGACTTTGCAAACAAGCTCCGCTTCCCACGCCGAGGATTCCCAGTCGGAAACGCTTGGAACGCTCTGGCATTCCAGGTGGGATGCGCGGAGCTTCAGGCGGAGAGAGGACCTGGCTGGGCGGAGGATTGGATTTCCGGAAGGAATTCTTTCCYGGGACGCCGTTGGAATGGATTTCCCGGAAAAGCCATGGCTGCCCCATCCCYGGAAGCGTTCCGGGCTTGGAGCGACCCGGGATAAGGGAAGGTGGCCGCGGCCAGGGGGTTTGGAATGGGATGAGCTTCGAGCTCCCTTCCAAGCCGACCCATTCCCGGATTCCTTGTCGACCYGAGGAATGCCGGATCCCGGGGACAGCGAGTCCCATTCCCGAGGAAGCTGAAGCGACTTCCCGGGATGGAGAGATCCCCGAGGATTCCAGGCCCTCCGGATCCCGACTCCGCATCGCTCTCCCCCGGGAGCCGCCTAAAAACGGGATCAGCCTGTCGGGACCTGTTTTCCGGATCCGTGTGTTCGGCAGCGACGGATCAGCCGCGCTTCCATGGGAATATGTGTCCCGGCGCGTCTTCCCGATGCTCCGGAACTCTCGGGAGAACTTTTCCCATGGATTCCATCCTCGTCCTCTGGGGAACGCGGCCCTTTGTCTTGCCAGGATTTCGCGGGAAGGCCCGGCCGAAGGGAATGTGACTCCGGGACACTCTCATCCCTTTGGAGTTCAGCAGCCTGGGAAGAGAGGCTGGAAAAGCGGAAAGCCGAGGGAAAAGTCAGGAATTGCCCGAACAAAGGTCCCGCTCCCACCCCTGGAATTCGGCRGGAAGTCCCACCCGGCCGGAATCCTTCGGGAGCGCCCAGGGAATCCAAAAAAAAGGTGGGATTGGAATGCCGGGATCGATCCGGGCTCGCCGGCCGCGCGTGCCGAGAGGATTTCCCGGATGCCGACGGGAATTCAGGGCCGGAGTTCGCGGCAAGCATTCCCGACGCTCCGCTGGGGCTCCCGGGGCAGGACGGAGCTTGCGAACGTCGGGAACGGCATTCCCGGAGCCTCATCCTAAATCCCGCGGCATCGCGCGGCTCGGCTTTGGGAGGCTCGGGAATCCCGGCCAGCCCCGCGTTCCCGCCGATTTCCCACCGCGGGAACGAGGGGCCGGGCGGGAAACATCCCTGGATGTTCGCGAATTCCACGCAAACGAGGCCTCTCCTTCTCCCCGCGCGKGACGCCGGCAATTCCCTCTGGGAGCCGAGGGAAGGAATCCAGGGATCGGCCGCCGCTCTCCGTGTGCTCCGGATCCTTTAGATGGCACCATCCTCCCGCGCTGGAGCGTTCCCTGCGAAAACAGGGACATTCCTTGGTGGCGGGGCGGGAATCCGCGCGGCGTCGGCGATTCCGCGGATTCCACGAGGGATAAAGGCCGGAGCTTCCGACGCCGCCGGCCCGGAGCGGCCGCGTTCCTACTTTTCCGGGTACGGAATGGTGAGGTGGGAGCTTCCCCGGCTTCGGGAGATGGTGGAATTATTCCGGAGCCGAGCGTTTTGCTGGGAAGAAGCGGGAATTCCGGTTCCCAGCGGGAAAACCACCCGGGAGCAAGAGGATGGAAGCAGGAAGTTGGGAGAGTCCTGGATGATGTTGATCCGTAGGGATCATCCTCAGCCCCAGCTGATGGGAATTTGGCCATCGGGAACTCCCTTGGTTCCAAAAATCCCTCATTTTTCGGGAAACACAGAGGAATAATCTCATTTGGGATTCAAAATTCCGGGAAAACGTGGCCGGCAGAGGAGCTGGGAATGCTGGGTGTTTATCCCAGGAACCTTTTGATTCCAATGCAGGATCACAATGGATAAGACGGGAATTTTTCCAGCCAGCAGAACGATTCCCCCAGTAAGGGAGGATCCATCCCTCCCTTCCCATCAGGAATAATCCCACTTTTCCTYGGCAAAGCCCTGAAACAAAGCAGCAGCAGAGAATTCCCAAATCCCTTGTTTTCCCAGCCTGGGAGCTGCGGCCTTGTCCTGCCTTTTAGAAGTGCAAATATTCCSTAGGAAAAGGGGGAACAGATCATGGATGGGGCAGGAGCTCATCCCACGGAGCTCTCCAGGGCGTTTTTCGTTTATTATTCCCAGATTTTTTTCTGGGAGAGGGCGCCGGTGCTCTCTGTTCCCTTCAGGAGCCAAACTCATCCCTGCTCCGGCCCCTGAGGGGGATCGGAACCATCCCCACCAGGATTTTGGGATGTGCACCATTCCCTCCCTAAACCGACCCCTATGGATTCAAAAAGGATCCCGAATCCTGGGAAGCTATCATGGCAAAACATTCCCTGAGAGCCCCGTTCGGGATGCGGATAAGGCGGGAATTGATCCCAAAAAGGTGCTGCGAGTGTCCTTGAATTCCCAGCCTTTTGTTCCCTTCCCAGCCTTTTGTCTGTGCCGAGCCCTGGATATTCCCGGGATTCAGCGCCGGGATGCACCAACCTGGGATCCCTCCAGCTTTTCCCGTATCCGGGGTGGGCATCCCTAAATCCCGCTGCCCGTGTCCCGTCCGTCCCGTGGCTTTTCAGGGAGAGCTTTTTAGGGATCGTGGCGATTTCCCATGGATTCGGTTACCTGGGAAAAGAGGTTTGGCTTCCCCGCGCTTCGAGGGGTCAGATCCCATCGCTTCCCGGTTTCTTCGGGAAGTCCTGGCTCCTCCCTCCTTAAAGGATCGTTTGAGCCCTTTGGAGGCCTCGGGGCCAAAATCTTCCCCCTTTTCCACACTTCTTTTCCCTATGGATGGAGCAGGGGAAAAAAAAATCCTCGGTGTAGTTGGAATAGCCTGGAACGGGAAGAATTCCCGTTATCCACTCCAGTTTCCCTTGCTAACCAAGTTTGCCCCATTAACCACTGAATTTTTCCCATTATCCCTTGGAATTTTCCCCCTTAGCCACTGACTTTCACCATTATCCATTATTTCCATCATTATCCATTGAAGTTTCTCCCATTATCCACTGACATTTCCCCCATTGTCCACTGACTTTTCCCCCATTGTCCACTGACTTTTCCCCCATTATCCATTATTTCCCTCATTATCCATTGAAGTTTCCCCCATTATGCACTGACTTTTCCCCATTATCCATTGAAGTTTCTCCCATTATCCACTGATTTTTCCCCATTATCCA
>JACAXG010000031.1:710437-728154 GCA_018881555.1 Amblyornis subalaris
CGGATCCCCACCCTCCCCAAAAGTATCCCTATATTCCTTCCAGGACTCCCCCATTCCCAAAAGTGCCGCCTCGATGCGATTCCAAGCAAGTCTCCATAAACACCRGCACACATGGACCTGCAGGCCCTGGATTGATCCATTCATTCCCTTAAAAGTCCTTCCAGAGGCTGCTTTTCCCCCTCGGACAAGGTTGGAGCAGCAGGATAGGGAAGGGAATAGGAATTTGGCTTTCATCTCTCTGTGTCTATCCAAGTTTGGAAATCCAGAGGCAAAGCCGGATGGGAAAAGCCATCCACAGCTTTTAGGAGCAGCCAGGATCCCAAACTTCCAGCTCAGCACCCGGGAGACCCCCGGGAGCAACGCTATCCCGCAAAAAAAGYGCCTGGAAAAGCGCAGGAGAGAAGCCATGCGGGTGCGACTTGCACCCTCTGCTCCAAAATATTCCCAGTTTTCCCACCACGAATTCCCACGGCAGCGCCAAATCCCGTATCCCAAGGGCCGCAGGGGCCGGGATGCGCACCACGGCGGCGATTCCCATCCCTGAAAAACGAGGATCGGAGCTCCGGGCCGGCAGCCCGGGGTTTCATCCAGCTGCCCCCGGCACGCATTCCAAGTTGGCTCCTGCTCCAGGCACATATCCAGGCCGGGCCTCGCGCTCCGGAATGCYGCATTCCATGAAAGGAATGCCGGGAAGTCCATTAAATCCTTTCTTTCGGGATATGACGGAGCGAAGCGCCGGGGATTTGCGCCTCCCGGAGTCGGGATTTCGGGATCCCAGCGCCAACAAGAGCCGGGTTGGGCCGATGGAAAACCGGCGGGAATCCGTCCTTTGGACCGAGCCTAAGGATCGTTCCGGCGGGAAAACCTTCCCCTAAGCTTGGCCTCCGAGCTCTTCCCGAGTTTTTTCTTGCCGCGCGCTTTTCCTGGAGGCGTCCCACCGGTGCCAGCTCCTGTGGGAAAACCCTGGGAGAGGAGAGCTTCGTGTCCCTCCCGGAGAAGGAATTTCCTGGAACTGGGATGCGGGAGGGAAGTTCAGGTGGTTGCCGGAGCTGGTGCAGGAGAATCCCAGGGAGCGGTGGGAGCATCCTGGAGCATCCCAATCCCGGCTCCCTAATGCCTCAGGAGAGCCAGGGATGCAGCACAGCATCCCTATTCCTGCTGGGCTTAGCACTGGAATAACTCCGCTTTTCCCCTCGTTCTCTGGGAAGCGAACACATTCCAGGCTGTGCTGAGCATCCCGGGGCTGGAGAATCCACATCCAGGAGCATCCACRGGCTGGAACATCCCAGGGATGCAGCATCCATGTCCAGGAGCATSCCAGGCCTGGAGCATCCACATCCAGGAGCATCCACGGGCTGGAAAATTCATGTCCAGGAGGATTCCAGGCCTGGAACATCCACGTCCAGGAGCATCCCGGGGCTGCAGTATCCATGTCCAGGAGCATCCACGGGCTGGAGCATCCACATCCTGGAGCATCCAGGGGCTGGAGCACCCACGTCCAGGAGCATCCTGGGGCTGAGGCATCCCAGGGCTGGAACCTCCACGTCCAGGAGCATCCACGTCCAGGAGCATCCCGGGGCTGGAACCTCCACATCCAGGAGCATCCCAGGCCTGGAGCATCCAAATCCAGGAGCATCCCAGGCCTAAAGCATCCGCATCCAGGAGCATCCCAGGCCTAAAGCATCCGCATCCAGGAGCATCCTGGGGCTGAAGCATCCCAGGGCTGGAACCTCCACGTCCAGGAGCATCCCAGGCCTGGAGCATCCCAGGCCTAAAGCAACCGCATCCAGGAGCATCCCAGGCCTGGAGCGTCCCAGGCCTGGAGCGTCCTGGAACATCCCAGGCCTGGAGCGTTCCCAGAAACGCAGCAGAACTTCCTTATCCCAACCGGGGCCGAGCCGTTCGCGCCGGAACAACTCCTCTTTCCCCCCTCTCCCCGGGAAGCGGCCGCGTTCCGGGCGGYGCGCGGGGAGCCTCTCCGGGCCGCTCCCGGCGTTCCCGGCGCCATCCCGCGGGATATGTACGCTGGGCCGGGCTGCGCAAACCGGGGCGCGCGCGCGCGTCAATCGCGGCCATATTTGCCGACGGATTTGTGGGAAGCGTGATTAGCTTCCCGAACAAATTCGAGCGAAAGGGAAAACGTTCGGGAAAAGCCAACATTCCGGGGGGTTTGTTTTCTTTTTTTCCCTCGGAGCTGCCGTGTTGACACGGCCGCCGGGGCTGTTTTGCTAAGGCTCTGGGAAGCGACGGTAATTGAGCGCTCCGAAAGGTTTTCCAAACAAGGCCCCGTCGGATTTGGCTCCGGCCTCGGCGGGAATGTTTGCCCAGCTCCCGGCGCGGAGCGTGGCGATATTCCCGAATTGGGAGGCGCGGCGAGCGGGGGCTTTGTTCGGGAAAACTTCCTTGATCTCGTGGGCGAGTCATCCGGGAATCTCCGTCCCCCTCGCGCTATCCCGTTATCCCGACGCCGCCCGAAATTCCGGCGGCAAATCCCACGAATCGCTAGAGGGCCGGAAAATTTTCACCGAGGGCTTTTCCCCCCTTTTTTTCCACGAGGAAAAAGCGCGGGAACGGCGGCGAGGCGGGAAGGGAGCGGCTGGAATTCCGGCCGGGAAGCGGGAGAGGTGACATTTAACGGAGCGATCGGAGCTCCGTGAGTGACGCGGCCCCGGATCGATCCGAGTAACCCCAACCTTAATGCCTTGATCCCGGCTCCCGGCGCCGCATTCCAAGCGCTCCGAGCGGCCCGGGATGAGCCATCGACTGCCGGCGCGGCAAGGACAATTCATATGATCCCAGGGAACGATCCATATGGAAAAGGAGGGGGGGAGCAGCGGCAGCGGCAGAGCCCCGGGGGCTTCTTATTCCCGAAATGCCAGGCTGCTTATCCTGAATATACGAACGGAGATTTCCCGGGATCATCTCTCTGAAGGAATGAATTCCCGAGCGGCGGCGCCTGCAGGGGGATGAGGGTTTCGTGGATTCTGCGGGAGAATCCCAATCCTAAACCGTGGGAAGCGGCCCTGAAGCCATCCCATAAACGTTGGGATTCAGGCCGGGATAACTCCCCGCCGATGCCTGAGCCAAGGCGGGCGGAAGGGCATTATTCCCTAAACCAGCGTTCCCGGCGCTGGGAATCTCCCCCAGCGCCGCAAAGGCCGGGAATGTCCCCCGGCGCCGCGATCCTTGGGATGTGTATCCGGAGGAATTGTTTGTTTGGAGCTGCTCGGGAGGAGCGTGGCCAATGTTGACTTTGGGAGTCGGATATTGTTTGGATTTTCCATGCCCGCGCTCCCGACGCTTTTCCCTCCCCYGTTTGGGCGCTCAGGAACGCTCAAAAAGCCGGGAAGCTCTCCCGGCCCCAGATTTGGGAACGTGAGGCTCCCGTTCCCGGCTCCAGGCGGGGCAGGGCTCGTCCCGCTCCCGGTGATCCCGGGCCAGGGCCACGCTTGTTTCCCGGGAAAACGGCAAACGCGCCGCTCCAGCCAATTCTTCCCTAATCCTCGAGCAAACACAAAGCCTGGGCACGGCCCCGATCCATCGGGGAACGCTTCCCGATATTTCCAAGGAATGTTCCAGCCCTCGCCCCCGCAAAATCAGGAATTGCGCCCCCCCCCCCCCAGGCAGGGAAAGCTCAGGGATTCCCAAATGCCAGGGAAAAGCTGCCAGGGGCAGCCGGCACCCCGATCCCACGGGTTTGCTTCGGAAAGGCTTTGCCGCTCCCGAGGATTCCGTGGAATAGCCAGCGCTGGAATGACCTTTCCAAGGGCAGAATTCAAAGAAGGAAGAAGCTGGATGGGTGGAATTCTGAATTCCCTGCGGGAGGGGAATGGGGATGGGTGCACTAGGCAAAAAAACCGGGATAGAGAGGATCCCAAGCAACCAACCGCACATTCCAAAAAAACCCCAGGGCTTTGACACACCCCTTATCCAACAGCAGCATGGAACAGCATTCCCAGGGATCAGGGATGATTCCCGTGCCGGGAATCGGGAGGGGCAGCTCCCAGAACAATGGGAATATGGGGATATTCCCTTTTTTTCCCCTGCCAAGCCACAAAAGCCTCTGCTCCCAACTCGGAGCCTCCGGCAGGTGCTCCAGGAGCAGCTGTCCCAGAAAATCCAATATTCCCAGCCATTCCGTGGAAATTACAGTCGTGTTTACCTCGGATGCCTCCCGGGAATTATCCATTTCCCCCCATTAGCACCTGCTGGAACCCCATGGATTTTCCAGAGGGAAGCTTCTCCCCCTCGCCAAGATCCCCCATTGCTCCCCGCCACCCCGGGATCGGAGTATTCCCGGCGGATCCATC
Organism: Amblyornis subalaris; assembly: GCA_018881555.1. Taxonomy (NCBI): domain Eukaryota; kingdom Metazoa; phylum Chordata; class Aves; order Passeriformes; family Ptilonorhynchidae; genus Amblyornis; species Amblyornis subalaris. The sequence continues at coordinate 714,748 of JACAXG010000031.1, forward strand.
CCTTCCGGAGCACTGGGATGCGGTGGGAACGAGGAGCCTCATCCAGGATTTTTAGCCAGGAACCCACCCCGATCCCACTGCAGTTGGATTGGGAATACATAAAAGCATCCTGAGCTGTTTTAAGCCGCTGAGGGCCCAAATCCCATTTTTTTTAGGGAAAGGAGCCATTTTCCGGCCCCTCTTGGACGCTCCACAAAAATCCCCACAAGGGATTTGTTGGGATCTTTCTGGCGGAGAATTCCTTGGCTTCTCTGCCATCCCAATTATTGGTTGGGGTTGGTTTTTTTCCTTCCTTTTTGGAAGAACGATCCCTGGGGAAAGGATCTTGGGAATGAGGCGAGGGGGTGGAAGGAGGGAGGGAAAAGCACTTCCATGGGAATCAAATTCCACGGCCAAGCTCCATCCCATTGGGATCGGATGAGGGATCCCATCCCTGGAGACGGCGACGGTACAACCCCCCATCCCCATGGAAAACACTCCCTAAATCCCTATTCCCACCCCGAACCCCTCCCCGGGCGCCGCGTATCCCAAAAACCCCCAAATCCGCCTTTTCCCAGAGCGCCACGACCCTCCCGGAGCCTGCCGCGGAGCATCCCGCTTTTTCCAAAGGCCGGGAGGAACTCCACTATATCTCCGGGAAATTACGGCCGCCGGGATTAGCGCGGCCTTGTCCTTGCTCCCGGGAAAAAAAAAAAACCGGGAGCCGCCTGAAACGACGGGAGCAAATCAAGCCTTGCTTCCAGCCTGACCCTCCGGCCGCCGGCGGCTCCCGGTTTTCCGCTTCCCTGGATTTACGGCTCGTCTCCCTCCCTCCTCCCATCCAGCCGATCCCTATCCCGGCCGGCATTCCTGCTTCCCGGTTGCCGCGACCCCGCCGGCGAGTCCTTTATGGGAGCGGGATGGGGGACACGGAGAGGGTGTCGGGAGGAGCCGGGATGAATGGATGGAATCTCATTCCCCCTTTTCCGAGGCCTCCCTGAACGGACGGGAGGAGCGGGAAGGGCGGCGGAGCCGGGAATGTCCACGGGGTTGTCCGGTTTGATGTTCCCAACCCCATCCCCTTTTCCCCCTCTTTTATGGGATGGGGGAGGATCAGAAAATCCCATGGAGCCACTTCCCAAATTTTCTTGTGGAGAAACACCCCCACACCCCACTCCTGAAATCTCCCTCCAAAAAATCCTCAGGAATTCCGGGATGTTTTCTCCCCGACATTCCAGGAGGAAGGGATTGGGGATCCGGGTGCTGGGACAGGGCCGCAATCCCGAATTCCCTCCCGGGAAGGGTCAAAAGTTCATCCGGGCAGCGGGCGGCTCCCGGGAGTTTGGTTTCCTGCCTGGAAAAAGGGCGAAGGAAGGGGAGAAGGCAGAAAAGAGGGAGAAATCCAATAAACGCCGGGATGGGAAGGGAGAGGGGCCCGCGGTGAGAAAAGCAAACAAGGCCGGGAAAAGGGGACGGAGAATCCCGGGATGGCAGCTCGGGAGCGGCCGGAGAGGCGCTGGGAAGCGGGAACAACCTTGGGATGCGGGAATAACCCTTGGGATGCGGGATGGGGTTTGCCGAGGGACCCCCAGCTCCAGGGCCCCAAGATCCTGGGATAACCACGCTTCCCTGCCTCGGGATTGCTTTCCCCTCGGCAAGCCGATTTTTAGGGATCGCCTCCCTGCTTCGCACGTGGAATGGCGACCTCATCCTTGGGAAGAGCTCCCTCCTCCCACCACACAGCCTGGACTTCCTTTTCTCCCCCCCTTCCTGTCCCTTTTTTTGGGAAAAATACCCCTGGATACGCCCCAATCCCTCTGCTTTTCCAGAAGCCATCCTTGTCCCACGGGACAAACGGCTTCAAACCCACCGAGCCCCTGGAATTCCCCCATGGATGCTGCCGGGGGCCAGGATCCCTCTCCCTCGCTGCCCAGCGTGGGAACACCCCAAGGAAAACCCTCTGGAGTCACCGGGAACGCAGGAGAGGGAGAGGTGCAATTAAAAACCGCACCAGGAGTTGTTTTCCAACCGAATTCCATCCCTTTCTGTCCGTGCCACCCATCCCCGCATTCCCGGGCTCACCGGGATCCGCTCCGTGCTCCCTCCCATCCCCTGCATTCCCGGGATCAGCTCCCAGCCTGGAATCCCAACCAGCAAAACGTCCCTTTTCCCCCCCTTTCCCGTGCCTCCCTCCCGGGCCGGCCGCGGGCTGCTCCCAGCTTTTACCAGGAAGCATTCCCGGGATGAGGCGAGCGTGCCCCGACACGCTCCCGGGAATTCCACAGGGAGCGCGCGCACCTTGGAATGGGAACAAAAGCCTTTACGGCTCCCCCACGGAGCCCTGCCGGTGGCCTTCCCGGCGACCTTGGCGCTTGATTATCCCGGGAAATGGAGCCTTGATGGACTCCAGCTGGGAAGTGGAGCATTAATAACGCGGCCCTGGCACGGCTCCATATGTTTTCCACCTTTCTCCCGAGATCCCGCTTGTTTACGGTGACATTTATGGAGCGGGAATGAAGGCGGGAATGAAGATGCATGGCCCTGCCAAGAGTTTTGCGGGAATCGCTTCCCGCTGCGGCGGATCGGCATGGAAAAAGGGAGAAGGGAAACAGCAGCCGAGCGGTTCCCCCTCTTCCCACCCCTAGGAAATCCAGGATTTGCGAACGGTTTTGTCCCAACTTTTCTCCCGAACGCGAGCTCCCGATCCCACGACATTTCCCTGCCCCCAACATTTCGGCCCCGAATTTCCTTGGAAATCCACCTTTTCCTCCCGGCAGGAATCCCGCCAGGCTCCCACAATAAATCCCGGGAGGCGCTAATTGCCCTTTTTTTTTTTTTCCCCAATCCCAACGGACCCCTTGGAATACAATGGACAATCCAGCGGCCGCATCCAGGTGGACAATGGGAATGGGGAGATAAAAGGAAAGATACGGCACAAAGGGAAAGGAAAAAAAAAACCGGGAGCCGCTGATGGATGAACTCCCGGGAGAAGAAAGCCTGGAGCTGATAAGACTTTTCCAGCCTTATCAGAGCTCTCCCGCAGGAGCGGCCAGCGGGATTTGGGGCTTCCCAAGGTTTCCAAGTCCACCTGGAATGGGGGGGGGGCGGTGGGATTTGGGATCGCTTTGTGGGCTCTGCGAGGTGTTTGGGATATTTTAGGCTTTCCCACCAGGAAAAAGGCAAAGGATCAGCCTTGGGATGAGCCTGGCACAGCAACTCCTTCCCAAAATCCCGCGATTTGATCCCGTTTTTCCACCCCGAGCCAGCCCCGAGCCTTTCCCAACGAGCAGGAAGCGGGATAAACCCGGGAATTGGCTGCTCCCTCGTCCGCAGAAAGCGGGAGCGGGGCGGGAATTCTTTCATTTCTCCTGGATCCGAGCGCATTCCAGGTCACTGATCACACGCYCCATCGGGATGTGGGGAATAAAGGAGTTCCTTCCATACCTTTCTTTGCTTTTCCCTAATAAATCTTCCTCACACCCCGCGCTCCTTGCCGCGGGATCGCTTCCCGGTTTTTTTTTCCCTCCCCCTCCCTCCCGTCCTCCTTTTTTTTTTTTTTAGGGAAAACACACCTGGATAAATCCCAACCCTTCTGCTTGGCCACGCCGGGGAATAAACGGATCGGGAATCCAGCTTGGCCGAGATCCACGGGAGAAACGGCTTCAAACCCACAAAGCCCCTGGAATTTCCCCGTGGAAGCTGCCAGGGGCCARGATAAACCTCCCTCGGAGGATCCTTAGGAAAACCCTCCGGAGTCACSGGGCATGCAGGGAAGGAAGGGTGGGATTCAAAGCTGTTTTCCAAGCAGGAAAAGCTGGATCTGCTTCATCTTTCCCAGTTCCCAGGGATGACCCCGCGCTGGAACAGCCCAGCCCATCCCAGCTCCAAGTTTTCCATCTTTTCCCTTCCCGGCAGCGGATCAAGGGGAAAGTAAATCCAGGTTGGATGGGGCTTGGAGCAACCTGGGATAGCGGAAGGTGTCCCTGGGAATGTCCAACGGGAATGGATCCTCTGTAAGGTCTCTTCCCACCCAAAYCTTTCTGGGAATGTCCATRGGAAAAAATTCCTAAYTCGGAGGCAAAGGAAGGGTTAAACTCCACCCGTGCACCTGCTCGGGATCAATCCAGGGATTTGGCTCCTCCAAGCACAGAAATAGGGGGATATTGCGGGATGGGGATCCACACCGGATAACAGGAAGTGCTTGGGATTTCCCCCCTGTTTTGATCCTGATAAAATTCCCCTCTCGGAATTCCCACATCAATCCCTAAAACGCCAGGATCCCTTAGAAACAACATTCCCCAAACCGAGGGATATTTCCCTCTTCCCAAAAAAAAAAAACCCCACAAAAGTTTGCGCACGCCACTCCTGTAAATCCTTCCCAATTTTTCCGCTGGAAAACAAAGCTCCAAAGACAACCTGGCCACTTTCCCACTTTTCCCAGCTTCCCGCTCTCCCTCGGGCTTCATCCCCATCCCGCTCTCCCCGATTCCGTCCTTCCCTTCCCGCCCATCCAAGGGCATCGCTCGCTTCCATCATTCCCGCTTTAACGCTGTTTATCCTCCCCCGCCTGGGACGGGAATTGGCCGGAGCCGCTCTTGGCAGCGGGAATCGCCGCCGCTTCCAGCGTAATCCCACGGAACACATGGATTTTAATGGATTTGCGTGGCCCCTCCTTAACGGGCCCATCTGCGGCCGTCGTCCTTGTCGGACAAAACCTGGATGCCGCTTCCCGGCTCTCCTTGTGGAATTCCGCTCCCTGTCCCGACTCTCCTCTCCCTCCGCCCACGAGGCTGGCCTGGATATTCCGGATCGGAATAATTTTTCCTTGTGCAACTTCAGTCTGCTTGGTGCTGAAGCCGCCAAGGCCACGGATCATGGAATTCCAGCGTGGATTGGGAGCTTAAGGATCATTYCCCTTCCCCTATCCCAGGTTGCTCCAAGYTCCGTCCAACCCGGCCTTGGACGCTTCCAGGGATGGGGCAGCCGCAGCTTTCCTGGGAAAACWGCACCAGGGCCTCCCCACCCTYCCAGGGAGGAATTCCTTCCCGATAKCCCACCTATCCCTGCCCTCCGGCAGCGGGAAGCCATTCCCTGCGTCCCGTCCCTCCGTGCCCTCRTCCCACGTTGGCCACCAGAGACTCGATCCCGGCCCGGGGAAAATCCTTGGACGGCGCAGATCCCAATCCCCCTCCCTTCGGGAGGCAATCATCCCGATTTTTGCGGGGAGCGGATCCACATTTTCCCCACAAGGATAAGGCCGAGGGAGCCAAGACCCCCTCGGACACCTCGGGAACGATTCCAGCCGCGCGCAGAGGCCGCAAATCCCTCCCTTGGAAAAGCGGGAGAAGCCGGGAGAAGGGGGCAGCATTCCCCGATCCCGCCATTCTTTTGGACCMCTTCTCCCTATCCCAAAGCCCCTTTTTCCCCCAACTTTATCCCGATTGGGGCCCGATTGCTGGATCCGGGCCCAGCAAATCCGGGCCCATCCCTCATGGAAGCGCCGCTAGAGGGACCTTGGTGCCGAGCCACGCCGGGCTCACCCCACCAACCCCCCCTTGGAAAAATCCAGCGTTATCCCGCTCCCCAAAACCCCTCCAACCCCGCTCGCGGGATTTCCCCGGCGGGGACCGCGCCGCACCCTAAATCCCTCTCTCTCTCTCTCTCTCCCTCCTTTTTCCACGGGTGGCAAGGCCGTTTTCCCCATTTCCCCGCTTTCCTCCGAGCGCTTCGGGGGGTTGGAAAACCCGAGCTGCCAGCGGGTGGATAAAGGGGGAAAAAAAAAAGCGGGAAGCAAACACAGGGAGCTAAATGAGGCCGGCATAGCTGGCCCTATTTGCCGTTGTCCCTGACAGCGCGGCCGCCTCCGGAGCACCTGTGTTTGCTCACGAGCTTTTCCCAATCTGCCGCAAAATGGCCCCGGCCCGTCACATGGGCCCGGGAATCTTTTCCCCCGGGCGCCCTGGGAATCCAAAAGCCGCCGGCTTTTAGCGGGAGTTAATCATTAATGCGCCCTCGCTCCCTCTTCCCTTTTGTCCCGCTCGCCGGGATAGTCCACGTTGCGCCAGGTACTAAAAGGAGGAGCGGCTCGGCTCGTGGCCTTCCCGGGGTTTTTTTTTTGGTCCCCTTTTGGGATTTKCYTTTTTGYCCCCTTTTGGGATTYGCCTTTTTGCCCCCTTTTGGGATTCGCCTTTTTGCCCCCTTTTGGGATTCGCCTTTTTGCCCCCTCCTCGGGATTCGCCTTTTTGCCCCCTCCTCGGGATTCGCTCCGTGCGCGGCCTCTTCCCGGCGCGGCTAGCGCGTGCGTTCATCTTTTCGGGATAAAAATCCATCGGGATGTCCCCACCCCAAACCCCCCCAGAGCAGCGCTTCCCGAGGGAACAACCGGCGGGAATGCGGCTCCTCGCCCACCCTTCCTTCCCCGGGCTCTCGCAACGGCTCCGCTTCCTTGGAATTCGCCCGTAAACTCACTTTGGCACCACGACCCCTCCCCTAAAAGGACGGGAGGGTTCCCATAAAAGTGCCGGGAATGTGATTTGTGCCGGCGGAGCTGCGAGGCACAGTCAAACTCCAAGGTTCCTGAACTTTTCCTTGACTCCGTCAAGCCCCGACAGCTCCTCGGCRGAATTCTGCCAGGCCGGGAAAGGGATGGAGGAGGGGGAAGCTGTGCCAAGAGGCTTCCCGAGGCTCTGCCCCCCCCACTTTGTATCCAGGGATAGAAATCCAGCGGGATCGCCCCCATTTACACCAGCCAGGCACGGAAATCCAGCTGAACCCCCCCCATATTCCCAGCTGGAAAACTTCCACCTCCAAATCATTTATCACAACCACCGGGAAACRGAGGGAGAAACATTCCCGGTGCTCTGGTTCCCTGCTTATTCCACCCGGGCATGGAAATCCAGCTRAAGCCCTCACATTCCCAGCTGGAGAGCTTCTCCCTCCCCCGACACCCAAAGCAGGTGGGAAGCATCTCCAATCCCAAATTTCAGGAGCAATTCAACAATTCCTCAGTTTTTTGCCCCCCCCCCCCCTCACTGTTGCTGCCTCTGGAAGCRGGATGGGAAAAACTCAGCGTATCCCATTTGCTCCATGGATCCACTGCTCACCCTGGCACGGCCAGGGGGGAATTCTTGGGAAGTGGAGGCACCTGAGAAGTTTTCCAGGGGTTTTGGCTCGGCCTCGTTGTCCCTCCCGATCCTGGCACACCCCAAAGCCACAAAGGAATGCGGGGCCGGCTCCCGATTTTTCACATCCAACAGGAAACTCCCTCCGGTGTCCCAATCCCAGGCCGGCCCAGGGTGACTCACGGAGATAAAGCTCCCAAGGTCACGCAAGGAGCCTGGAATTCTCCACCTGGAATTCTCCCCCACCTGGGCTCCCTGCTGGCCTGGGATATGCCTGGAGAAACCCCAAGCAATCCCTGGACCTTCAGCGTCCCCCCCAGGGAAGCTCAGGCTGGAATATCCCGGTTTGTGCGGAACACGCGGGAGCGGGCCCCGAATTCCAAGCGAATGCGGGGCGGCATCCCGAAATCCAGGCAAACATTGCGGCTCCAAGGCCACCCGGAGCTTGGATCCCCTCACCTGGGGGAGCAGGCTCCGCTCTTTTGCAACTCCAGCAAAGAATTCCACTCCAAGCGCTCCGGAGCGGCCAAGAGCCAGGATTCCAGCCCTCGGAGAACGCGGAAGCCAYGCTTCCAAGGGCTCTCCTGGCCTTTGGAAATGCCTCCGTGCTCGCGGCACGGCCGGAGCGCCGCGCCTCCGGCTCGGCCCGAATCCCTCGGGATTGTCGACTCCTCTAAAACTCGGGAAAGCGGCCGGGGAAACGCATGGATCGGGGAGCCAGGCACGGGGTGGGATGCAGAGCCCAAATCCCGGATCCCAAATCCCACTGCTACTCACGGTCACGCCTTCCCACGTGGAAGCAGGGCCCAGCTGCCTCGGGATCCCGGCTGGAAAATGGGGCCGGACCCCCCCTTTGTAGGGAGGGGCTCTCCGGGATTGGCCGTCGGAGAGTGGGAATGAGGCTTTGGCCAATCCCGGGGCTCGGGAGGCGGGAAGGGGCCTCTGGAATTCTCCTCACGGCTTCCAGCTGGGCGAGGTGTGAAGCCCTGGTTTTGCCCGGTGGTTATGGAATTATGGGGATATTCCAGCTGGAAAACACCTCAGGGATCATCCAATCCAGCCTTTGTCCCTTTCCCGCTTTGTCAATAAATCCGGAGCTCTGAGCGACAATTCCAGTTGTTCCTTGAACACYTCCAGGAGTGGGAGCTCCACCGGTGTCCCACTCCGAACTTTTCCATAAATAAATTCCCCCTGATATCCAACTGAACCCGCCCTGAGGCCATTCCCTCTTTCCCCAGGGAATATCCTGACTCCCGCCCGGCTGCACCCTCCTTCCAGGTGCTCCCACTTTTGGGGAGATTATCCTTGCTTTCCATAGGGAAAGGACGCGCCTCCGCCCTCGGACGCATCCACGAGTTTAACACGCGGAGCTGGAGCGTGCTGGAAGCGATCCCGGGGCTGCCTGGGATCATGGATAAATGAGAGCTGGATCAGCTTCCCGGGGGGAAAACCCCAGGGTGCTAAAAGGCCCTTTCATCCAGCGGGGGGAAGATAAATGGGATAAACGGGATAAATAACGGGATAAAGGCGCAGGATTCGCCGCGGCCCCGCTCCCATCCCGATCCTTCCCGAGCTCCGGAGGCTCCCGGGGAAAATCCCGGCCGGACTCCGAGGCTCCGTTCCCGACTCCTCGTTTCGGCGTTTTCCCTGCCCCCGTCGGCCGCGCGCATCCCGCGGGCCGGAGCCGGCGCGGAAGCTTTTCCTGGAAAAATCACAAAGCCACTTTGAGCCGCAGCAATTCCCCATCCCCGAATCCAAACAGGGAAGCCTCTGTCCCTTGCCAGCCTAGGCTGGGTTTCCGCCCGGAATTAGGCAGGGAAAGGGAAGGGGGCCGCTTCTCCTGCTTTTTCCGAGGGGCTCTTTCCAAGCTCCTGGCCGGCAGGATATTCAGGACTCCCCGGATGGGTGACTTTTCCATGGAAAAGCCGGGTCGTCCCCATTGCAGCTCCGTGTCGGAGGGCTGGAAAAGCTCATTCCCGGCCATGGAGCCGGAATCAGACAGAGGTTTGCAGGAATACGTGGTTATTCCAGGCCGGGGATGCAGGTTATTCCAGGTTTGGGATGCACAGAGAAGGGGGGGGACGATCACATCCAACCTGCYGGGAACGTCCCGGGAAGGCCCCTCGGGATCAGCCCCTCGGTGCTGGGGATGGATCGGCCTCTTCCCAGTGACATTCCCGGTGACCCAGAGCCGCTCRGGTGTTAATGAGATAATGAGTCTCCAGTGGGGAAACATGGAATTCCAGGGGATGCTCCGGAGGGCTGGGATAGCYGGGAAGCGGCTGCACATCCCATCCTCCACATCTCAGGCATTCTCTGTTCCCTTAATGGGATGGAAAAGCACCATTATCCCATGGAGGGGAGGCCGGAAGGAGCCACCGGCTCCAGCAGGTCCGGGGTTGTTTTCCATTATTACTCAGGAGCTGAACATTCCCAAGGTTCTCCATCCAGCCGGGAGAGAGCRGAGGGCGAGCGGCACAGATCCCGATTTTTCCCAAACGGAGGTTTTAAACTCCCTCCCGCCCTTGGGACCAAGGCATGGATGTGGTGGGAATTCTGGACGTGACCAGGGCATGGMTGAGATTGGATTCTGGATGCGACCAAGGCATGGATGCGGTTGGATTACGGAGAGCAGATCCATCCCGGGTGTTTAAGCACCGGAAGACTCCAAGATTTTGCTCCGAAGCCAACGGAGCCGCTCAGGGATCCTCCTCRGTGGAAAGTTGGGATCGGCTCCCGGCTCCCTGCCGGCCAAACAGAGCCGGAGGAGACAAGCTCCGTGTGCTCGGCTCTCCGCCAGGAATTCCGAGCCCGGCGCCCCTTCCCGACATCCACCTGCTCCCGGCTCCCTCTCCGCGTCCCATCCCGGCTGGCCTCGGCTCCTTCGCCCTTCCCGTTCCCACCGGGGATATTCCCGAGCCGCTCCCGCTCCCACGTTGCGCCGGGGAGACGGCGCCGGATGCGGAGCATCCCACGAAAAACTGGCGGGATGCTAGACATCCACCCCCCCAAAAAAAGTTGGGAAGAGGAGGGGGAGGGAGTTGGGATTTCTGGGGTTGGGATGAGTCCCAGCGCGGATCCAGCGGCGTTTCCGAGGCCTGGGAGCGGCGGAATACAGGGATACCTGGGAGAWGAATCCCGGAGATAAGCGGGACCACGGCGAGGCCGGAGGGCCCCGTGCCTCGGACGAAGGGATGTGGGAGCGGGAGCCGGGAAAGGCGGATGGGCTGTTAAACATTCCCGGCACGCCCGGCCGGAGCCATTCCCAGGGCACCGGGAACGGCGGCCGGGATTCGAGGTGCCCAATTCCGGCCGAATTCCAGCCGAATTCCAGCCTCTCCCTTATCTCCCGGCTCAGGCGGAGGTGCTGCCGGCATTCCAAAGGCGCTCCGGGACGTGGAAAACATTCCCGGGGGTCTCAAGGTGTCCGAGCCCATCCCACCCGGCAGCCGAGGGCTCCCCGGCATTCCCGGCAGAAGGAATTCGGGAGAGCGGCCCCTTTCCAAACATTTTCCGCGTGGCCCGAGRAGTGCCCGGAAACGTGGGGAGAAAGTTGGAATTTGTCCCAGTTTTTCACCCGTGGCATCGATTCTCCCTAAAAACCGGGAAAAGCCCTGGGAATACGAYGGGCTTCTCCAACACCATCCCCAGGCAGCCTCTTCCCTGTTTTCCCAGCAGGAGAAAGCTCTGCCCGGGGAGAAAAATCAGGATCGATCCCACGGACTCCTCGGCCTCTCCATCAAATCCCGGCCCCGCTTTCCATCAAATCCCTTGCCGGCGTCTCCCGGCGGAGATGAGGCACTAAAGAACGGGAATGTCAGGGCCGCCCGGCTGCTCCCGTCCATCCATTATCCCGCTCCGAAGGGCTCACCTATCCAGGAGTCCCATCCATCCCCATTTCCAGGCGGCCGCCGAGGCTCCTCCCCTCCCAACCCTTGGCCCTCGCCGCTTTCCAGCAGATTTTTCCAAGACAATGGGTGTTTGGAAGCTCCCGAACTCCTTGGGAAGTGGGGGGGGGGGGTTGTGGACATGGCTGGGGGATGGATCCCGGGAAAAACTCCCCTTCTTTCCCCAGGATTTTCCCGGCACTTTTGAGGGAGTTTTCCCCCTCCCCCGGCTTTGAATCTTTCCCAGGGTTTTTCCCTGAATTGGAAGTAATATCCCTGGGATAGCCAGGGGGGTAATTAATGGGATTTATGACTCCCTTGGACATCCCGAGTCGCGGTTTGGGATTGGGAATATCAAATCCTCGGCAGGGCCGGGCCAGCCGGAGGATTTCTGGGAGCTGGGATGAGGCCAGGAGCGGGAGATGCCTTGTGGGAAGCATCTCTTCCAGGCAGGACTTACCCGGGATAACAGCGATCCCATCCCACGGCGTTGCCCGGGAATGCACGGACGGGACACGTGACCCGTGTGGGAATTCCCTCTGGAACCCCTCGGAGGGATCCGGGGAGCCCCAGCTCGCCCGGGAAACTCGGGATACCAGGAATGACGTGCGGGCAGCCCGAAAATCCCAAGGAAAAGCTTGATTTTTATAGGATTTTATTGTTCTCATTGCTGACATTCCCCTGATTTCCACCATTCCCATCGATATTTCGGGATGGGAGCCGAACACCCTTGGCAYGGACAAAACATGGATTCGGGGTGGGTTTGGGATTTGTTTGGCTCCCAAAACAACCATGGATGTTGGAAGCGCGAGGGGCGGGACGAGAGGCTCCGAGCCCATCCAGCTGGACCTGGAAAACTTTGGGATGGCGCTGGAATGGAGCTGGAACGGCTCTGGAATGGCGCTGGAATGGTGCCTCGTGCCAAGGCGGGGAAGCCTTGCCAGGGGCATTTTATTCCCTTGGAAAGGAAGGCGGCCGAATTCCAGTGCCAAATCCATTGTTCCCGGAGCAGGAACGACTCCGGCTCTGGGCAGGTTACAGAGCTCCCATTGTTATTCCAGAGCTCGGGATCACCGGCCTTTGGAGCAGGTGAGGCGGGAACGCTCCTTCCTCTCCTCTTTGCTGCTTTTCCTTCCYGGRTTTTTTTCCCCCCCATTCCAYGATTTAASTYGGATGGGAGYTGGAAYGGGATGAGCTTTAGGGTCGCTTCCAACCCCAATCATTCCACRATCCTGGAAGCGGAGCAGGGGGAAAATCGGGTGGAACCCCCCGGAAATCCGCGCTGCTTCCGACCGGGAACCTCGGCTCCGCTTCCGGGTGCTCCGGGATTCGGGATGAGCCGGAAGCGCCGAACGCCAAGGCCACGGATTCCAGCAGGCCATGGGAATGTGGGATGACGCTCCACGTGCTTCCCAACCACCTCTTCCCTCTTTATCCCGCCCAGGTGCGCATCCCTCGGGAAGGAGCCTCTCCCGCCATCCGGCCGCTCCTTTTCCCGGTTTTTTCCTTTGATCCCATTTAAACGGCGAGGATTTGAAACGCCGGCGGAGTTAAGAGGAGCCGATTAAAAAAAAACCGGGAGCCGCATCCCGATCCCGGAACGCCGGGAGAGTTCCCGGGGGCTCTGTTGACATTCCTGGCCTCTTTCATTTAAATCCCGCGTAACGATATTTGCTTCCCGAAATCCATTCCCCGGGAAYGGCGCGCGAAGGAGCCGGCACCTTCCCTTTGTCTCCGGAGCGGAGCGGGYCGGGAATGAGCGCCGGGAAGTGCCTCGTTCCCGCTCTTTAATTAACCCGTCCGCCCCGCTTTGGAGGGAGCTTGGAGACGGAATTCCGGCGGGATCCGCCTTCCGAATGGGAATGGGGTTAGGCTTGGTGATCCTCATCCCTTCCGGCTTGGGATATTCCATGGAAATCCACAGCATTGAGTGGCCTGACCTTGGGAAACCCCATTTCCGGAGGGATTTTGGGATGGGCCGTCCCAGGGATGCAGGCCCGAGCAGGGAATATCCAGGTGCYCCGGGATTTCAGGGATAGAAAAGCRAGGGATGGCCTGGATTAGAGGAGGGAGGAATTTCCCTGGATTTTCAGGGAGGGGAAGGGGAATGAAGGCCTGGATGCCGTGGGACCCAGCGAGGATGCTCCCGACGTTTTCCATCGGCTCCCAGGAGACGGATCTCCCGGGAAGGACAGCACATATTTGGGAATTTCACATTCCAGGCTCGTTGTGCCCCTAAAGAAATATGGAATCAGGATGGGATTCCTTGTCCCAAGAGGTTCCCCTTTATCCAAGAGGTTTTCCTTACCCCAAAAGGTTTTCCTGGCTCCAAAAGGATTTCCTTGCCACAAAGGGTTTCCTTTCCCCAAGAGCTTCCCTTTCATCCAAGAAGTTTCCCTTTATCCAAGAGGTTTCCCTTG
>JACAXG010000031.1:1982564-2152564 GCA_018881555.1 Amblyornis subalaris
GTACTAGAGTATATTTTAACACCTCTGACTTTTGGTGGGTTTTTTTTGTAGTTTATTTTTTAGAACAGAAGTAGCTCAGATTTCTGTAGCATAGGAGGAGGTTCAAGTGCTAATGAGGAATAATACTGTCATAACAGATTTTTTTAATAAAGAAACCCTAATTTATTATTAGAAACCCCATTTTATGGGTTTAAAAACTCATATGGTACCTAGCCATGCACCTACCAATTTCCTTTTGAAGCATGTTATTTTTGATAGGTGTCTTAAAATGGGCTTTTGATACAAAACCACATTAGCACTGGTTCTGTACCAAAACTTTAGCTCTGACTTGGATCCCCACAAACCGCTAGACACATGTTCTGTTCATTTAAACAACTTCCCAAAAGCCATTATTAATTTTCCGACTAGTGAAACGATTTTCATATTAAAAATGAATGCAAACAGAAGCCAGTAATGGTCCATTTCATAAGCAAGACATACAAGGGAAGACAATATTAACAACCTCTTGCATATTTTTCCTCACCATTTACATTTAAACATGATAAATGTTTTAGGAATATTTAACACACRTAGCCAAAAAGCCATTAAAACAATTCAAACCCTTCCTCTAAGGACCCATCCCCACCATCATTCCCAGCTTTGCTCGTTAACTGCAGCTGCCACTGCCACGTATTTTTGCAAAGCAGAAGATACAAAACATAGGTAGATGCAAATGGTTCATTTTTATATTTTATAGCAAGATAAGCCACTGCAAATTGTGCTTATGGTTACCATGCAGGAAAAAAAACTCTTCAGATGAGACCCAAGAACATTAAGAACAGCTGGGTTTTGAGCCACAGGGTTTCCACCCTCGCTCAATTAAGCAAGAGAGGCCTTTTCTACCTCACGATGCAAACATCTCTTCCCCTCAGCCCTCCATTACCAACATTTGGGAAAAAAAACGCCAAACCCACAAACAAGCAGTCCCCCCCTTACCTAAGGGCCTCCCTTCTCAGGGGTACCGCAGGGAAAAGCAAGTTTTTCCACACAACTTGTTCCTAATTTCAACATTTTAACAGATCAAGCCTGAGAGGAAAAAAAATCCCACAAAAAAAAAAMCAAACCCCACACCAAAAAGCAAGCACAAAAACCCACCAAACCCCAGCACCTTCAAACACACAGAACATTAAATTAAACTCATAAAGCATGAACCTATGCCCTCAAATTCCCAAACCCCACAAAATTCTTCTGTTCAAGTCAAAAGTACAGCTCCCTTTTCCCGCCCAAACCAGGCCCCCACACGATGCTGGCTCAGCCCACAGGTCCCTACCTGGCTCCCGCCATTACAGAGAAGGGGCTGCCATCCTCAGCCACGAGGGATCCAGGAACCGGAACACCCCGCAGCCACGAGGGATCCAGGAACAGGAACACACCTCAGCCACGCGGGATCCAGGAACAGGAACACACCTCAGCCACGCGGGATCCAGGAACAGGAACACACCTCAGCCACGCGGGATCCAGGAACAGGAACACCCCGCAGCCACGAGGGATCCAGGAACAGGAACACACCTCAGCCACGCGGGATCCAGGAACAGGAACACTCCTCAGCCACGCGGGATCCAGGAACAGGAACACCCCGCAGCCACGAGGGATCCAGGAACAGGAACACCCCGCAGCCACGAGGGATCCAGGAATAGGAACACCCCGCAGCCGTAAGAGATCCAGGAGCGGGAACACCTCGCAGCCACGAGGGATCCAGGAGCAGGAATACCCTGCAAAGGGAGCAGGAGAACAGCCCCGTTGGCTGCTGAAGTGGGAATGCAACCGCTGGCCCCAGCCGCAGGCAGTGAGCCCTCAGGGCTCTCCGGTCCCAGCACAGCTGAGGGGAGTTACCCGATGGAAGGGCTGGAATCAGCCCCTTGTTCTGTTCACCTGTTCCTACCCTACAGTTCCTGGGTTTTTTCTTTGTACAGATATCCCAGATGGACCGGGCAGGACTGTGGCCACGAGACTAAATTCATTCATTTATTAAATTCACATCCAGCCAATGCCACATGTGCCATGAGCTTGTCAGGTGTGTGTATGTGCGAGGGCTGTGTTCACTGCATTTCATGTTATTTCTAGTAGAAAACCACCCAAAATAAAGTGTACAGGCTTTGGTGGTTTCTCTTGTTGGAAACCCATTCTCTGCACGGTTGTTTCCCTTTCATCCTTCAACACAGCAGGCTCATTCAGTGTACGGATATTTCCCATCCTTACTTTGAAAATGCTTTGCTGACCAGTCCTTAGACCTTGATCTACTCCCCTTAAGTCAGTGAGAGTTGTTTCAGTCCTTCAGTACAGCTCAGAAGAATAAAGCTTCACTTTAAAGTCTGCACTGAGCCACCCTCGATTGGTTTTCTCTGCCCTCACTCCTGTGTAGTCTTGTGGTTGCTGCATTCACAGCGATTTAGGGGGAAACTCACATGAAAACATTGCTTAGTGAAAGCAAAAATGGTACAGGGTTCTGGAAATGTAATGCCAAGTGTCATTATTGAAGGCTGTATTGTAGCATTTTTAATTCTGTCTTGGAGGGGGGGAAGTCCACTCAGTGCCCTACCCATAAAGGGGGATGGTATTGGGAACAGGAGAAGCTTCCACACAAAAGTTTGGATATATGTGTTGCCTCAGAACAAAAGGAAAATGAAAAATAGGCCTTACAAGCCAAATGTGTGCAAAAATAATTTTCCTGGGCCAGAATTTACTATGAATAGATCTTTTCAGACCTAAGCAGTGCTAGGAAAGTAAATGCTTCTCTGAAGCCAGGTTTCAGCTAAAAAAAGCTGCTCCTTTATTTCTCCTTCTTGCTCATAAGCTCCAACTCCTTTCTGTTGATTCTCTTCCTTTGTACACTAAGGAAAGTAAAAAAAGGAGTGGAGCTGGGCAAGTTTGATAGTTGGGCTCAATTCTTACATTTGTAAAGAGGTTTTTTTATCAGAATGGCATCCACAAATTGAGAAAACAAACTAGAAATCTAACAACAACCACCACCTTTGTGGTTTTATCTGACAGATTGAAAGAGGCGTGAAAATAGCCTGTCTCTCTAATATCCCCTTCCATGTCAAGTCATGTGGAAAAAACAGTCCTTACACTAAATAAAGCTTGTGGAATGTATTCTGAAGTCATCTCCCTATATTTAAAACAGATTTCCTTCCCCCATGTCATGCTGAAGGGATGTCAAACGTGGTTTTAACTTGAAACGTATTGGAGAGCTGGGGCAGTTTCAGTGCTTGCTCTGCCAGACTGGATTTACCTGGAATCAGAAATTCTTAATGGTACAATCTGAGAAAACCACTTTTGGAGCCCTGATGGTTATGGGCTAGAAAATACACTCAGCAAATTCATATAATATAATAATAATGATAACAACAACAACAGCRAAAGACTGAAAATAAGTTAGTCCTTCCCTAAAACATGAGGATCGCTTTTTGCTAGATCATCAAGACTGAGCTGGAGAATTCTGCTCCAATTGCCACCATTATTGACTGTGTGGGATGTGTCACTTTTCCAAACCTCTCTTTCCACACTTTGTATAACTTGTGTAACCTATCCATCACTGTGTTGTTTCTTGTTAACAAAGAGACCAATTTTTGTCAATATACTACTAATCAATATGTTACAGGAGTTGACTGCAGCTGCAACAATCCCAAACACTTATTAATTCCATCAGAAGAAAGGCTGAGTATAAAAGCTTTAAACTCACCCCAAAACACCTACACGCTTATAGAGTTCATCCAGTTTAATTTTGCATGCACAGACTTTACCCCAGAACTAAGGATTTATACACTGGCTACTTGCTCTGAATGAGTTACCAACAAAAGTTCAATTCTGCATAGRAAGTCAATGAAATTCACAGCCACAAAACTGATGCCCTGTTTTAAAAGACTCCAAGTAGTGCATTTGTTTATGAGGCTGTATTGACAGGAACTCTGCACTCGGGCCCAGGCCTGAGATAATTGCTGAGGGTCTATGACAGGATGTTCATTCACTTCAGTACAGGAGAGGGAACTGTGAGGGTCCCTCATTTTACAAATGCAACTACATGATCCACATCAGCAGAATTCCTAAGGGCTACAGTGCCATGGGGCTGGATGCACTCTCCATGCTGCTTCCACTTACTCTTTTTGCTATTCTTGAGAGAGCTACTGAAAGAAAAAAACAGCATTTCAAACACTTTATTGGACAACAGCAGCAGTCTCAGACAGATGTCTGTGAGCATGTCTGAGTGAAAGCCCACCTGCAGAGCTGTAAAGCACCACCTTTTAAAATTAAGGTGATTTTTCTCCATCCTTGGGGCTGCTTAACATACACACTGCCTGTAAAGACTGCAGAGTTCTGCCCCTGAAGAGCTATTCTTCCAGGTACAAGCTGGAAATCCAGCCCTGGAGCAAAACACGGAAACTTGAGTGCAGAGATGCCTGAGTGCCTCCTGTCCTTCAGGGGATTCTCCCAGGCAAAATGTTCATGTGGGATTTAGAGGCTTTAGTGCACAGCTCCTTGAACTTACAAGTACAGCCACAAAAATCAAAGACATTGCTTTTTGTGTCACCAGAGTGCTACTGTTCACTACACCAAATCATGGTGAATCAGCCTTTAGCCTCACAAAACCAGTACATGGGCACCACTCATTTAATAGAATCTTTTAGAATAATGTAGGTTGAAAAAGACCCTTAGGATCATCAAATCCACCCAGTGGTTCCATCCCCTGCTGGAGTTCGCTGGCAGGATTTCTATAGGTTAGCTGCCAATACTTCACCCTGGAGACAGAACTAGTGGGTCAGTCTAATGCCAGTCATTCATTGGCAGAATGAAAATTGTCTGTGCTAGGATTTGGGATTCATTCAGAATGCTTTGCCTACCTGCCTGATAACAACCTTTTCCACTGTTAACATGATGAAATATTAGATGGAAAGTGGTGGACTGGAGTTAGCTGCTTGCCATGTTTCTGCTTTAGAAACACAAGGTGACTTTGTAATTTAAAAGCTAACAAAATTTTAAAATTTTAAATTCCCAACTGTTATTTAGCCTCCCTTCAATGCTTGCTCTGTCTCCCTCATGCTCCTTGATTAGGCATTGACTGTGGTCAGGCTCCATTTCCCTGGAAATGGAGAGAGCATGTGATACAGTCTGGCTCTGAACCCGACTGGATTTCCTTGAAAAATCATTCAATAGAGACAATTTCCTGGATATCTCTTTTTCATTGCCACGTGTTCAACTGTACAGCCTTATGTATGCAGGACTTGTTTTGTTTTTTCATACAGGAATCTTTGTCAGGCTGCTGTGTTACCAACAGGGAAGGGTGACAAACCCCACCAAGCCTMTGCAGAAAGGGTCACTGTCCCTGTGACTCAGAGATTTTGTTGGGAGAAATGGTTTGAAACTGAGTTATGGTAACCGGGCTGAGCACAGGGGAGGGGTGAAAGGACTCCTCACAGATGAGGCACAACTCTGATTTTAATGCAAAGCACCAGAACTGTACCACCACTTAAAAAAGGTAACCTGTGTTTGGAATGATAAGAAGCCATTTAAAAGAGGCTGGGTACACTGAACAGGAAGAAATAGATTAATAGATCTCCATGTGAGCATAATTGATTTTGGGCATGTACTCCACAAACCCTTCACCAATGATTTATCTTCATTTGGTGGGTATAACACCGAGTTCAATCAGGTCCTCAGAGAGACATCCATCAAATGCATCATCAGCAAAAAGAAATAGTGCCTTCTCTTTCTATTTTATCTTTCCTTTTGCTTTCATATGACTTAAACAAAACAGGAGATCATTTTTCTTTTAAAAATAAATAAATCACTGCTAGTTATTGAAGTAATTCTGGGACAGGTAACCCAGCAGTATATATAACAATTGAATTTTTCCCTGAACCATGAATTTCCCCTTTCTCTGGGTGGCAACACACCAGCCAAGAAAGTTTGGAAATACGTGAGGAAAAGGCTGCAGTAAGAGGTTTCAACAGGGTTGGGGAAAGGTGGGGAGAAGGACTGTGTGCAACACATAAAAAAAAAAAAAACTAGAGAAGAATCATCAGGAAGCTGAAGCCAGGGTTAAAATTATCTTAAATGTTTAAAGATGACAAAAGAGGACGGAATAAAAACATAACAGTCAGGCATGAAATTTAAAAAGCAAATGCCACACTGTGTCCCAATCATTTCCTTTTTCAACTATCTACTTTCTCTGCACTTACTTAATTGTAAATTCTGAGGAAGAACAATATGATTATTTGAAATCACATTTAAGAAATGCATGGACAGCATCTGTTTTTAGGTGTGTAAGCTCATTGAAATGGGCACCTCATTTATCATATTCCACACGTTATTTTTTGTGACATTTAAATAACACTGAACTCCATCAGGACAGAAAGCAAATGGCAATTTTGGGAACATTTCCTTAACTGCTTCCCTTGCCTGTCTCGATTTTTGGCTACTCAGGCCAGGTGGGTGCAGGGGATACATGTGATAAACACACAGTTTGGACACTTGCAGCTCTGTACCTTCTTCCTGATGATAACTCACAGACACATGGAAAAGCTGAGGTAGGAAGGCATCTTTGGTGATCCCACAGTCCAAGGCCACTCAGAACAGGTTGCTTAGCACTGCGTCGAGTTGGGCTTTGAATATCTCTAAGGATGGAGACTCCATAACATCTCCGGGCAACCTGTTCCAGTATTTCATCATCCTCAGAGTGTTAAACCCAACCCAACCAACCAATCAACCAACCACACATCCAAAAAACCCCCAAACAACCAAAAAAACCCCCCAACAATGAACAATTAGATTTCCTTGAAAATCAATTTATATCCATTGTCTCTTGCCCTGTCAAGATTTTGCATTCAAAGCAACACAGGGCAGGAAACAAAGAATCATTTCACTTTTTCTCTCAACCTCAGAAACCCAGAGCTGCAGGTAGAACTGTGAGTGAGCTCTGCAGTCACACTGCCAGTCCCTATGCTTAATCTACAAAAGTAATGAAATGTGATTAGTGACAATGAAATACAATCCCCAAGTAATTGAGACAGATTCAGATTTAATTCATCTTTGCGAAGGAGTTGGAAAAGTTGATGGTGAAAAAGGTAATTTTTCTTTTATAAAACAGCTCTCAGCATGAGAAAGTCTTTTTTTTCTATAAAAAAATGACCTAGACTGAAACAAAATATCCCTCAACAAYGGGAAACCTGATGCTGCATGAAAATGAAAGCAGTATAGGAATTAAATTAGTAAAATATCTTCAGCTTTTGGAGCAGTAAAAATTTGGAATCCTTCTGCGGGATTCTCCTGGAAAGCTTAAGAGAACTAGTGAAGGGCAAGGTTTTCCTGAAGTTCTGTTATAGCAGAAGTCAATCTGATTTTTAAATACTCCTGCTTGTGATCACCCAAGAAGTCTGTGGGAGAAACCATGTTCTATGACTTCAATGGCCAAATGTTTTGCTCTGACTGAGATTATCCATGGAGAATAATTGCATTCAACCTTTAGTCTACAATTTTTTACAGAGCAATACATTTCAAATTGACAATTTCAAAAGGCCAAACACCACTGTCAAAACCTGCAAGTAATTAAACTTAAAAACAATTCAAATCAACTATTTCTCCAAGGCAGTTGCCATGAACTGATCACTGAACTGTCTTCTGTGTGTGCAGGGGCCACCAGCTACACTATGCCCTGTTAGTACTCTACAAAGAAATAGGAAAATATCAGTTTTATTCACTGTACAACATCTTCTCTTTAAAATTACGGTTCCTGCCTTCTATTTTATGAATATTTAAAATCTGTAAGTGCATTTTTAATGTTCTCCATCATAGAATACCACAATTCCCTTAGCGTTCAATGCGCTGATTTATCYCCGCCGACACCAGTAATAGGTAATAGAAAAGACCCCACAGCATTATTAACTACCAGAGGTGTTAATTAGATGTTCCACATGGGAACAAGACAGATGGCAAGACAAACAGGACGTCAGACAGACAGGTATGGCTGAGTACCTCACCCTGTCCTGGAAAGATGGATGATGCTTCTCCAGTTTTGTGAGCTGATAGGGAATGACCTTCGTTGATGTAGAAGACGCACTGTGGTAAGAAATATTAATGATGAGACAAGTAGCAGAAACTCCAGGTACAGGAAAACTGTAAAACCAAAGGAACGAGCAAATATTTCCTCAGCTCAGCTGCATCCAGTAATTAAAATAAATGGAACATCCCAGCTGAGGGAAGGAATGGCATCTGCAGTGAGTGACAATGATCCCGTGCTGAAGGATGGCTGGGTGGCTTCCCACTGCTGCCGCTCGCTTTGCTTAATCGTCTCCCGGCAGGAAGAGTGATAACATGTCAAGGGCTTCTCATCCTTCTTGTTTCTCCCCCTCTAATTGCTATTTGATTTTAAAATAATTGACAGAGCTTAGTTATGCATTTTGTATTAGCCCAAAAGAGCTGTGGGAATAAGGAACACAACCCAAGCCCTTCCATCCCAGCTGCTGTAGGATCAAGCTCCAAAATGGTGAACTCTGCTCTTCTCCCTCCTGGCCATCCCATTACCATGATCCCAGTCCCTGCCAGTGAAAAGACAGAAACTAGAAAGAGCAAAGGAAATATTTCCCTTGAACTCCTTGCAGCAAAATACATCTCCTAAACCTAGAGTTTTTAAATGTCATATTCACACAATAYGATAGATGAAATTCAAGTTTTAGTTATACCCAAGGTCTTGCCCCTTTTTAAGAGGACRGGATGTGTAGTAATGATATACATGTCACACCACAGGTGCTGACCAAGAAATCAGAACAAACCAGTTTCCACAGGTGGCCTGTCCCCCATCCACGCTCCTTCCCACCTCAACATTAAGCCCACTGGGTTTGGTAATGGTGTTTACAAGAAACGAGTGCCCTCAGCTTTATGAGCCTCTCCCCATTTATTGCCTGAATTGCCACGTGCAATCCTGCATTTGAAATGGATACAATCGGGTCCTGTCAGGCAGCAGAGAGCTCTGCAAGCTGCAGCAAGAGCTCCTGATTATTGTTTTTCTCCAGTGATCCTCTGGTAGGAAAAGCCCAGGGATAGTTGCCCCAGCCTCAGCTCCCACTGCAGCTCTGCACCCGCGAAGGGGCTGGGACAGGCTTTGGTGTGACAGCAGTTTTAGGGTTCCTATCCTGGGACAAACAAATCTTGTGGTGGACTCTGTTACCTCCCAGTTAAGGCTGACCAAAGCCTGTCTCTGTGTGTCTGTCCCTCTGTGCTACGTGGTGGCTGATGGAACTTAGAATAAATGCCCAATTCCTGCCCAGCTGGAGATGACAGCCAGCAGATCCTCGCTCCAGGGGTTTCTCTTTTCCCTTTTCAGCATTTGCAGACAGAGAAAAGTGATCACAGCTTTTCCTTCACCCCAGGGGTATTTTACCAAGTACATCTTTATGCCAAGTCTGGCRTGTTGCTTGCTTGATTGTTTGGATAAGGCAGCATTGCATTTAATAGAAACCCAAAGCAGAGGCAGTCTCCCATTTACAGCACACTTAACCCACATCTTTATCCCCACAAACATCGAGATTTGGCAGGGCCAAGTAATTAAGCAGCCAACCTTGGCAGTTATCAGTAAATAAATACTATTGTTCTCCAGAAACTTTCTCCATATCCTGAAAAAGATCAGGTTTTCCATGTTACATCCAATGATTTGCTTTCAAGGTTTTCTGTGCAATTGATTTCCACTGGGCCAGAAAGCAGCTAATCAGCTGAAGGCTCTGCAGTGAGCAACTTGACAGACAGTTAATAGTTTTAAAAATATTTTTTCTATTACCTGCCAAAGTTATTTAGGTTTTCTTCAAGGTTTGTAATATAGCTCTATGCACCGATTTATTTAAATTATTTTCCAATATACCTTGAAAATCACAGAAAATAGAAATAAATGGATAAAGCCTGGAGTGCAAGGATGTGTTGCTCCAGACTATCTGTCTSTTTGCCTTCATCTTCACATAAGCACAGAAACAATATGAGTCAAATGTAAAGAAATTGGAAAAACATCACCTTAAGCATAACAAATTACTGTATTACTGAATAACATGAAGAACAAACAATACGTGCACAGTTCTGAGAGAAATCTGGATTTTTTCATGAATCTTATAAGAAAGATGTGATTGTTATCAACTCCACAATATTTTAAGATGATTGTTAAAATGCAAGGTCTTACAATAATTTCCCATTAATCTCTCTAATTTCATTCTCTGAGTTTTGAGGGAAAATCCACACCTCCCACCCAGCAAAGACAGCTGAGGAAACTTCAAATGGAAATCTCCAGCTGATATATTAGAGCTATAAAACTTAGCATATAAATTGTTGCATGGAGTCTTACACATTTAGTGCAGCAATCCTGGGATCTCTATGACAACAATCCCAACAGATGCTCCCTGAATACTCTTGCTGCACAAGGCACTTACTGTGCTTCAAAGAGGAAAACCATTATGCTGATTCCCATCGATTATTTCTGGAGTGAGAAATTACTTGTTGTGATGTTTTACTAAGAATATGGAGAGGGGGTAGCACTGCAACATGTTAAATGATCTAAAATTTGGGATATCTGAGTACAGAAACAAATGCAGGAGTTCATGGTGATGTCAGGGCTCTCCTGCCTCCTCCTCCTCTCCTATGGAAGATCATTAGGAATCGACTGGCTTGGGCCAAGAGTAGCTCCAGGAGGCCCAACCTGCAGTTCAAGCTGGACCATGGACCAAAACAGAATTACAAAATAAATCTCCCTCCCCTCTCACTCTGGCTGGGCTTCTCAACAACCATATCCCTATTTGCGCATTTATTTAGGATTAGTGATAATTGGAGAGCAGTTCCAGTTTAGTTCCATGACACTGAGGGCACGTCAGAGGTGTCTGTCAGTACCTCCAGGGCCATGGCCACATGCACTGCTAAAAGACACGGGCAAAGTCCTTTAAACAACTCAGCCCACAAAAGCCCATTTTGTTTTTTTATTTTTTCTGAAATAGGAATGGATTGCAAGCAGCCTCCCCTGTTCGCAGCAATGCCTGTTTCCATGGCACCCAGAGCAGCAGCCGATGGCCTTGTTATAACAAAAACTCTAATAAATTTTAACAGATTGCTGGGAATTGCCTTTTTTTTTTCCTAAACCCAGACAACCCTCCGTTCCTGGAACTTCCAGCATGGTCCAAAACTTTTTGGTGAAGTTAAACTCTTCATAGTGATGATAGTTTGGGTAGTTTTTAAACACGAAATAAAATAGAACATGCATCCCTCAGAGGGAGAGAGAGAGAGAAGGAAAAAAACCCAAACCCTATCAATTTTTCTTATTTCTCACAGATTTGACAGAGCTCTCAATATGGATGTCTGATGAATCCTACCTGTGCAGCATCTGTTCACAGCCACTGAAAAGCAGTCATGGATGCCTCGGAGACAGAACATCCTCTCCCTTGAACTGTGCTCCCAAAAACCTAGTAAGCTGATGTGCTGCCCTGTGAATTTTTGAAAAGAGATTAATGAACATGGGCATTTTACACTCAGATACACTTTTCATCACTCCGAGATGCATTTCTGTAAACCCTCATGAATATGTAGCAGTGCCTTTTACTTCTTTTTAGGATCTTCCATCCCAGGTTCAGTGATTTTTAGATTTCTTTGGTTTCTAAGGTGTTGATCCTACAGATCCTTTGATTTTATGTTCCATTATAACTGATTGAACATTGAACAGCATTTATGAACCTGGGRAAAGCAACTGTGGCTTTTCACAGTTTCAAAGGTAACTGAAAAAAATCCATCCATTATCCCTCATGCTTTGTTAATTATCCTGGTGTCAGCCTGTACCACACTGGCCTGGAAAGCAAAGCCAGATATCAAAATTGAGGAGAAAACAAAAAGCAGTATTCAAATGACTGCAAGAAAAGAAAAGTAGAGGAAGCAGTACTAACACTGCATTTGAGAATTCAGTATTAATAGAAGATTTTGTGCTAAATTCAGAGTACCTGTTTGCCACAGATGTCGTCAAGGTTGAGCATTACCAAGTTCTTATATTAAAGGGAGTCAATAAATGTTTGAGATTGTTCTTTAGCAACAGTAACTTAATCACTACAGTTACTGACAGATCATTTCACAATGATAAACAACATACAATAAACTCCTAGATCTTCTCAGTGTTTTGGGAGACACTGCTGTAACACATCTAAATTGTCACTAAGAGGTTAGAAATGCACTTTGGCATCGCAGGCTCTACCATATGGTTTGCATCCTCACTTCTTGAGGAGCTGCACACATGTTCTGCACAGGCACAGGGAGGGTGTTCAAAGAAAACACAGCCCCAGCAAATCTGCACTTCATCCACAAAGGGCTTAATAAAATGACTGAAATTACTCCAGTTTAGCACATCATTATAAATCACTTTACAGCCCTAACAGTCTCAGGTTCAGACATTAAAAGGACAATAAAACTGCTTAGGAAGTGTTCTCTCCACTTAAGAAGCACAGTGGAATTCACCAAACTTACTTCAGCTTCTGGGGAATGGCCAGGAATGTTAATGGTTGAGGAGTCTATTAGTTTTGGATGCTGTGATTTATATTCTGATACTCTTTAGAAATAGTTTCCCAGTCAAAACTCCTCACCGACTCATATTGTTCCCAGTGCTCTAGTAGTTTTCCTTCCACTCCCTACCCTTGAATAGACTTTTCCCTCTGGAGATGCAAATCCCCCTGCACACCTTTACCCAGCCATGTCCTGCCTGCTGGAACATGACACCTAGGAAGCGTTTTCCTCCACATRTACGGAAGGCATGACCAAGCAGCTTCCTGCAAAGCCCTTTTGCTCGGAAAACCCTACACAGACGGCTCCCAGCTTATGCAGGCATCCAAATCCTGCTTGAGCCGTGTGAAAGTTGCCACCCTGCTGACAGAGCTCCACCCTATGGATTTCTACTTTTCATCTTCCCCGTTTGTTTGACAGACTGGAAGAYTGAAACAAGCAAGGGATTAGTGTTTGGCTTGTTTTAAAATGCTGCAAAAATTTATTTTGCAAGGGTCACTGTGCCCTTGCCACCAGCCAGGGTTTGCTGTTTGCTGTCATTTTGGCCACGACACCTTCACCACTGGCTGAGCAGGACAACATCCAATATCTCATCTTCTCAGCACAGCCCTTACTCACCTCACTGAAAGTATCACAGCCATCCTGTTGATCTGTGCTGCCTAAATGACAAAAAGCTGCACTCTCCATCAGGTTCCTCTGGTGCCATGGGGGCCAAACCAAGGCCCTATAGTTTGTCCTGGAAATAAATACATTGGATCTTTCAAAATGCATCACTGTAGCAAAGCATATTAAATACTATTGAGGGAATATTAAAGAACTCCAGAAAAAACTGGTATTCTACCTAATTTATTTCTTTGTGTCTCAAGCAGGTAAATTATTAGGAATTTGTTATCAGAGAGCAAAACATTTCAATCTTCCACAAGATAATAGTAATAAGATGTGACAACAACCATAATTTGTGCATTAGGATAGATCACAAGAGCTGTTTAAGGGTGTGACAGTGGCTCATTTGCAGTGGCAGAGTGTGACATTTTGTAATCCTGTGACACGGCTCAAGTTGTGCTGTGCTGCAGTTGCTACACGTGCTCCTCTTTTCCCTGTCTTGGCAGGGGAAAGCAATTCCTACACCTTCAACTATAAACCAAAATAAATGACTGAGAGAGAGATTATTTGTGTTTGATGTGTTCTGCTTCTCACCACTCTATAATTTAATCCAATGGTGCTGCTTCTCACAACTGATGTGATTTATTGGACTCTCAAGCAGCTAATGTTTTTATTTTGAAATTGTTATCTTATTGATTAGATTTTTCATATACTTCACATTTACTTGCTTGTATCTCCTCCAAAACACTTTCCACACTTCATTTTGTCCATGTGCAGTTCTACTTACTTCAATATTATAACATGTAGTTTTATATAATTATAATATACAACATAGGATGACTGCAAGGTTCATGGTCAATTTGAAAGATTAAAAGTAAGATTTAAATTCTCCTGGCTGAAAGTAACTTCTAAAAAAGTTCATTATTCCTCTTTAGTTCAGATTTACCCCTTAAAGCTGTCTGCTAAATCACAAGAGATCTGAAAGGATTTCACTTTTCACTCCTGGCCACAGAATGGCACAGCAGAATTTTAAAAGCGCCTGTAGTGTGTGAAATGTGAAGAGTTATTGCTACTATTTACAAAGTACCAGGAACAAGTCCTGCTTTCAATTATTTCTGAAGATACTCCACTGAGTCTGATCCCCTATTGCCCTGCATAATATATACATTTAAATCTACACAAAGTGGGTTAGAAAGCACTCCTGGTCTGCTCTGCAAACATTTCAGCTTGATGTGACACCGATAAAGAGCCACAAGAGAGACACTTGTTTCTAAAAGAGATGCTTTAGGCTAACAGAAAATATTATCAATAAACCTTCTGTGTATTTGAGGAGGGGAAAAATAAGCTGTATTTCTAACGTGCCCTGGCAAGGCAGCTGGCTGCAGCTTTCATTGGCTTTAACGGGATGTATTTGGTTTCTGTTGAAAACAGTGGAAATAGAACATTGGTTTCATAGAATACATTATTAACATCTCTTATCTGAGAGATTATTATCTCTTCTAATATGATTTCTAGAGTGGTATTAGCCCTGGAAAATCCCAGGGACGTGCAGTCTGCAGCTGGGAGAGGTTAAGCACAGTTGCACTGCCTGTGCCCACACAGAGAGAGCAGAGAAGGAAAAATACCTGCTCAGGTAGTCAGGGAGCTGCTGCCCTCAGGGAGGGTTCATGCCATAGGTGGGAATGAGGAGATGGACTGATCTGGAGAGCCACCCCAGGGGTGGACAGGCTGGAGTGCGGTGACCATCACCCTGCTGGGGGAGGTCAGGGTGGAGAGAAGGGTCGGTGCTGGCTGAGGGTCACCCACGGGACTGTGGAGGGTGCCAGCACTGGGCATTGGCTGCAGGGTGCTCTGAGGAGAGTCCAGTGCCCAGAGCTGGTTCCAGTGGGTCTTAGAGCCAGTGGAACTGAGCCCTTCTGGGTGCTTGAGCTGTGGGAACCCTCCTGCAGTACATTGTGCTGTATCCTTACGAGTGGTGTCAACTCCAACATACAAGGAAGACCTTGTGTTCCATACAGGATGCAGGGGAAAGTTCTGTGGGATGTGTCGAGAGAGTATCTGCTGCTCTTACACGTGGTAAAAACCCCAGAGGGTTGAACTGGGATTTCACAATGTTCTTATAAGAAATCTTTGGAGGAGGAGGGTTGTGTCAGCTGTGTGACAYGACCTTTGGAGCAGCCCATGGGCTGATTAGCTCACCAGCCCATCAAAGCCTTACCACCACCACCGCCTCCCCCACATCTTTCCCCCAGGCCTTTGCTGCTTTAGTCCAGTGAGTTTTGCAGTAACTCGTGGCTGCACAAGCCATTTGGGGTGACTGAATCCAGAATCCCTTCTCCTGTGTCCGCTTGCTCCCCGCAGAGCCCACGGAGCCTCRCATACCTTCCCCAGGCATCTCCCTGCTCCCCGCGGGGCTGCACCCCAGGGCTGCAGGTGAGGCCAGCCAGCACTGTCTGGGCACTGGGATGGGTAACTGGGCATCTCCTGGAGCCACAAAGCCTCCTGGCAGGAGGAAAGAGGGAGTGGGATGGCTGCAGTGCTCACATCCGTTGTCTCCATGCCCTAACGCTCCCATCTGTGGCACAACAAGGGTTTGGGCACCTTGCACAGCATTAGGCAACACGAGAACATCCCCACCAGGATGAAATGTTTCCATGTTATCTAATTAGGTGTGGCTTAATAAATAAGTTACAGCAGTACGGGATGTTATAATGCAATCATGCTGTAACTAACAGTGTTTGTCAACCCTATAGGAAAAGAGGCAGCATTGAAAGTAAGTTGCATTCCCAGCACTGCCTGTTCCTCCCTCCTTCCACACAAAACACTAGGGATGCTTTCTGCCAAGAGAAATGTAATCAAATAGCTCCAGACATCTGTGAGCCTCGTAGTGGAGATTATTTTCCTAGAAATAAGACCACGGATTCCACAGAAAAGTATTATGGCTTGTGATGTAATAGGATACCAGCAACACAGCACTGAAATCATAAATACTAGAGATGGGAGAACTGCTTGCAACTGGGTGTTGAATGRATTCATTTGGCCTCTTGGTTTTTCTTTGTTAATACTTCATGAGCTGATTTGAACAAATACTACTTATTTGACCACTAACTCATGCAAAGACATTTCTATTTATAGACCACTTGCAAATTATGCACTGCTACTGCTGCCTCACAGTGTAAACAATCACATAAATTATRTATTATGAACTCTATTTCCTGATCAGAGACTCGCTGAAAACAAAGATGAAGCTCACAAGAAGTGTCACATCACTTGTGACCAAACTCCTGACCATGAGGCACAGTGATAATCCTTATCTCAGTGCACTTGTGCTTATGTATTCCCAGATTCTTGGTGCAAATACACTTTCGTATCAGTACAACTGGCTGGAACAATTCCCATTAACTTCCTGAACAAGGAGGTTTTGGAGCACCACTTTCAAATAATATTACAATTGCAAATATAATGTGAAGTTTGTGACTACAGAATAAATCCTACTTCATTAAAATAATAAACAAAACAGACAGGATATTAAACTGAGTTTCCATGAAAAGAATTCTCTGTAGTCTCCTGTGCAGGTTCCTCAGCTCAGAGCTTGATTAAACAATGCCACTGAGAGCAACCAAGAGCTAAGAGCTCACCCAGGGAGAAGAGCAGGGACTCCAATCCAATTTCACCCCAGATGATTTTTGTTTGCTCTGTGTTTGTTTGTGTTGGTTTTTTCCCAACACTGCCAAACTCACATGACTTCAACACAAAACTGCCAGAAGGTTTTTAATTATGAGAGAGAAGCAGCAAAACTTAAACCAGTAAAAAGCCACAAAATCAAATACCAAGGGTTAAGTAAAACCCAAAAAGGACTGAAACAGTCAATCTGTTGATCCTGTGTAGAGGATAAACTACTAGTAGATATAATAATATAAAAGCTGATCTCCATCATTCATCATGTTTTGTCCCACAGAGCTCTTGCAGTCACAAGGAATACTTAGGGAAATACATTATCCACGTGTTTATTCCATGTTTGTCTTCGTGCAGATGTAATGCTTTTGTCTCCTGCTGTATGTGAATAAATACTTGTGTACAAAAGAGCTGAGGGCAGCTTGTGAAAGAATAAGGAATGACCACGCTTTACACCGACACATTGTTCAGACCTGCTGTAAAACAGACTTCAAGGATGTGTGGGGGCTTGGAACAGCTGGAACTGCAACGTGCAGCCTCCCTAAGCCCTGAACCCAGCCTTTGGAGATAAGGCAGGACCTGGCGAACTGGGATGCCATAATTGTACTGCTGGGTGTAATCTACCCACCCTAATAATGCACTTACACTGATACCAGTCCCTAAGCAGTAATCTCCAGACTCCACGGTCTCATATGCATAATTCCAGCACATGATTAAGATGACTGGAGATTTCCTGGGGGGAATATTTAGGTTTAGGTTCAGTACCGCTAAACTTTGCAACACACAGCACTAGCTTCTACACATATCAAAACACATAGTAAGTAACAAATTTCAGATTCGGGGGGGGACACATTCACAGCAGTATGACAGTAAAGCACTTATACTGCAGCTGATTAAGTTCTTGACCCACCAGTGAATGAATCAAATTTCAAATCTGATCCAAAGCGTTTTTACTCTTCCTTATCCCTTTTTATCTTTTATGCCTTTAATAAGCATAGAAGTTTTCCACTTCCTGCAAGAGTTTTGATCATCTATCCTTGAACTGCAAGGAAAATGTCTCTTACTTTTGCATTAAAAAAAAAAAAGAAAACTCATCTTTTGAGTAAAGTTGTTACCTATCCTATTTTCAATCATATTTATTTTTCATGTAAGTGCAGCCAGGATTTCTTTTGAAATGTCCATGAATTAAATCAATTAGAAGGTCTGGCCTGCTAGGAAATTCTTTAAGGATCTGATAGAGAGAACACAGCAAACACTCTTGAAAACTCTTTAAGGGGGTATAAACAATAAACCCAAAACTTGCTAGTTTAGGCAACAGAGGACAGAGACACTGATGGAGAATTTCACCATCATGATATTCTAAAAGTTATTAGCAACTCTACTGAGGGAAGCACAAAGTTAYTAGGATTTACTTTGCAAGAAGAAACATGTGAGAATACATATTCTATCTGTGTCTAGAGTTTTACCTCYCACTCTGGTGAACAGGAGGCATTTCCCTCTCACAGAGCCTGTAAGCCATAGAAAGTGCAATTTCACCATAATAAGAATTTTTAAAGTATCCCAGATTCAGGCAAGAGCAGCAAATTTTCTACAGCATTTACTTATSCAAGTCAAAGTAATTTATATTGAGGTCTGTAAATGTCTGCTCAGACTTCTGACTGAACCTTGAGGCATTCTTTGATTTCCAGGGAAAGACAGAAGAGGACAGGGATCTGCAAGAGCTGGGGGCTGAAGCAGTGCTGCAGTTTGGGGATGTCACCCACACACTGCACTCCTGGCAGAGCCCATTTCCCCTCTGTGGGGTCTGGGAGAGCTGGAACACACACCTCTGCCTTATAAACTCCAGCTGGGATTGGTGACTCCCTCCACCTATCCCCTTGGATCGGGGATTTCGGGTTCAGCTGTTTTACTCACACACTGAACTAAATCCCCACAGCACGGTGCCTGAGGTTTGTCCCTCTGATCCAAGTCATGCTTCACAACTCTGCATCATTCACATTCAACAGAAGTAGCAACTCACTTGAGACTTTCCAAGGCGTCACACTGACCCAAAGCAATCCCTTCAAAATTCTGGGAGCATTTGCAGGATCCTTATTATTCAGCATTTTTGAGCTGCTAAATCTGGGAACAGCTGTGGATAGATGCTTGGAGGATTAAGCTGTGCTTTGCTAATAAGAACTGACTGCAGCATCTCAGGAAACAGTGAAAGTCATTCTATAAATAGTGAAGGTTTCTGTTACAAAATGCTTTTACATATATTAAATCAAGATGCCATAATTAAAGTAACCGTTTCAGAGGAATGTATAATAAAGAAAAAGTCATTAATAATCTCTTACCTCACGCGACTCTGGGAAAAGACTCTGATTGAGTCAAGCTAAAATGATTTGCAATTGAAGCAAAACAGTTATATTTTCATTGGTTTAAAATAAATTACTAGTGGTGAAAAGGATAAGGAAAACATACAAAGTCTATTAATAATACTCACTGCTATAGGTCTTCTAAGATTTATCTAAGTACATCACAGTGTTTTCATAATTACCATCAAAATAGCTGGTTAAGTGAATGATGCAATTTAAATGACAGAATTAAAATGACAGAATTTAAACTATTTTCCTGCAGATTTGGAATGGCTCCTTAAAACATCTGAAGTGGCAGTGGAGTGCCAGGATTCTCCGCAGTCAGTGATTGTCTGCTGTTTGCAATCAGTCTCCAATTTGTCACTCTGCTTCCAATAAAATATTAATGTAATCAGATGAAATTATCCCCCTTCCAGCCCCACGTGTGGTTTGGAGTCAGTGTTGTGTTTGCTGCTGCTCCAAGGGGGTTCGTGGTGCTCCAAAGGAAGCAAGAGATGGGGAGAGATCAAAAGGTGACAATTGAAAAATGATACCTGAAGTAGCATTTTTAAATATCCCACAGCATTATAGAGTGTGTTACTCTGTCCTAGGACACCATTCCTGAGATCCCAGAGGCTTCCTAGTGAAKGGCAATATTTGACAGCACCACCACACTGTTTCTTTTGCCCAAACAGGGCTTCAATCGACAGCAATAAAGCTGTAAACCACGAACATCAAAAATCTGTAAAGAAATTAAGTTACCTTAACAACACGGTGGTGTAATTAGTCACAATTAGTGGAGCTATAAATTGTAGGTGATTAAAAATGAGTCTTACATAAAGACGGTGAATTTGACTAAAAAWGTTTCCATTAGAAAGATTTGACCTTCTTACCCATTAAATCTGAACATTAATCTGGAGATGAAAATCAAGTTACAATTGAACAGAGACAATTACATTTCAATTTGGGTTGACAGTAAGCTCAGGTTTCAAATCTAATACAGTTATTTTGTGACCTCGGGCACCTCATCTAAAGTCCTTTCCATCTCTAAATGAAGATAATACTTTCCTGCCTTTGTGAAGAGCTTTGAAACCTTGGCTGAATTGTTATTATTTATATGTACAGCCCTGAAAGCATAACTCAACAGGATGGCTGTGTTTGCACATCTGAGCCTGGATGGTATTGTGAGCAAAATATTTACTCTCCCTGTACCCAAATAAATTTTGCTAGAAATATTGCACCAGATGACTTACTAACACTTTGCTTGGCTGCTTGTTTTTCCAACAGAATCCTAAATAAAGCTCTGGATCCTCCCAAAGTCTATGTACTTGACTTTCTTGACAAAAATCAATCCACTGAAGTCCATGGGACTGGTCACACTTCTCTGTTCAGGCTTAAGTGCACAGCAGCACAATCAGAACTTAAGGGAGCACCAAATATCAAATCCATTTCTAATCCATGCAAAGTCAACACATCCTACATCGACCCCACCTCGATGCCTTTGTCCTCACGTATCCCAGCTTGTCCCACTCCCACCAAAGTCCTTGGATCAATGTCCTTAACTTCATTGACAGATGAGCTACAGGAGCTTTTCATTCTTTACAGATCTGACTGTCCCCTAGAGAATTGCCTGATCTCACCCTCTGGGTTTTTAAAGTGTTCATCTTCATAAATAAGAAAAGGAATTAAGTGTTGACTGATGGCAGGGTTTGAGAGAAACAAATTAGTAGTGATGACATGAGTGAATAAGTTGTCTTATTAAAAAAAGAAAGACTACTAAAAAGAAAGGAAAAAAGTAAAGAAAGATTGGAAATATGTAAGCACGAAGGAAATAGCTCTCTTTTARCCCCTACCCTAAGAAGTTCTCAAATGACCTCCTCTCAAGCTCAGGAGCACTGCTCTGTGTCCAAGGGACAGCCCTACTCCAGTGCCCCTCYGTGAGTGAGGAAAGGTGATGGCACTCAGCAGTGAGGCACAGGGCAGGAGAGCATATCCAAGGTGTCACTAAGCAGTGTGACAGCACAGCCAGGGGATCCAGTGGGATCCACATTTGTGGAGCTGCACAAATGCCTGGGAAGCCTCTTGGTGAGGCAAATTCCAGCGATGGAAGGAAGACAAGTCACGCAGCCACTTCCTCTCATGCTGGAGATGGTGTGAACCACAGCTCTGACAATCTCAGGGATGAGCTGTGCCAAGATGAAACACGGAGTTTCTTTTCCTTCTGGATTTTCTGCTTGCACAGTCCAGGTGCTGCTTCCCACTCCAACTGCAGACATGGCTCACACACCAAATCACCATTCCAAGTGCCCTGCCAGATAACCTGACTCAGCAGGTACCAGAGAGCCAGACTTGTAAAATGTTCTAGTTCTTCACAAACACCTCTGTGGGTTGGTGCCTGAAGCTGGTGCAGGCTGACTTCTGTTGCAGAGGTCTGTGATGTCTCTTGTGCATCATCAGTTTTCACACTTGGGAGGGATTTTCCTATCTCCTAAACTGCCCAAGCAATTCTAAAAACAAGGGTGAGAAGGTGTGCCTACAATATATCCTTCATCATCACTGCTTGCTTGCTGTGACAATAAGGATTGGCACACAAATATCAGCCAGCTCTGGGAGTGATGTATTTTTCTCACCTCCTGAGAAGGTGATGGAATATCTCTTCCTCTAAAGGAAGTGATTGTTCTTTCATATTCTTAAGCCTTCCAGGTTGTGTTTCTTACCCAGCAGCCAAAAAAAGCTCCAAAAGGAGTCTTCAAAGTCTCACAAAAGCTAAGGTGTACGTGAAGGTCACGCACATGGTCACCAGGAGCAACTGTATTTCTGCATTGCAGCTGAAATCAAGATTATGCTTCAGGTTTCCTCTGCAAGTCCCCAGGGAGAATGATGCTCACAGAGATGCAAAACTAAAAGTACAAGTACAATGGATTTCTTGTTCATTGGGTACGAAGGCCACAAACAACACGACTGCACTTGCATACAATAAACAGAAATGTTTCCATTTAACAATGACTCTGCTGTTACCAAGAACACCTTTAAAGCTTTCAAAATATATTTGCAAGATTTCCTCTTTTGCACTGGTATAAGCAAAAAGCAATGCAGAGCAAGTCAGTAACTGGCTGCAGCTCAGAATGGAGCCAACACCATCTCTGGCAGAATCTTGTATCACTTACAGGGAGTGAATGACACCTAGGCAAAACTAAAAGTATTACCTGGGAGGAAAAGACCCAAAAAGTAGCCCAGGGCTACAGAAAAATCCATAACTGTGTCAAAACAACAAGTCTGAAAGGAAATGAAAACATGCAATAGAAGCCCAACTCTAAAACTTGAAATTCTCGGAGTTTTATCAGTTTCTTAAACTTTTGTGAAAGCCAGAGAAAAGCTGAGAGTGAGAGTGATGTGATGCACCTCCAGCTTTCAGTCTGAGCTGCTTGCAGTGTACCTCCTGCTGAWCTGGCCATGCTTTCTAAACTCATGGGGTTCTAAACTCATGGTAAAGATCATTAGCATTATTATGAGTCACATGAAAAATCATCAATCATGTTCCAAAGGAATATACTAATATATAAGTATGTTTAAAAAATGAATATAGGGCAATACTTTGGGTTTTCTTTGTTGTGTTTTTTTATATGTGTGTGTGTGTGCACGGTCTCATTTCAGAAGTATTCAATTTTTTTTCACAGCCATGGCAGAAGGTCCAGGGTGGCAATTGTTCAGCTTCTAACTTTGTTTATCTGGAATTTCTAGCGAGATATATAAGATAATATTCGAAGTTTAGCAACTGTGGCCAGATTCCAGCTTTTCCTCGGTTAAACAAAGTGATGCAAACTTTGCTTTTTTCTGGTGTTGTTTGTTCCACAGGAAATAAGATGTGAAGAGGTAGGGAAAATGGGTACAGAATGAGGCTCTTTTCTTTTTCACAGGAAGAGTTTGTTACCAAATATGCAGCTTGAATTGAATGACTCAAATCATTTGGTACCTAAATCTCCTCCATTTTCTTCTGCAGTCTCATTTAACCAAAGAACAACTCATGTGGGATCATTCCCAGGCTGTCCAGATGTCTCTCTGGGTCACACCAAAGAGCACTTGAGCAGGTAAAGTGACAATGACATGGACTGTCACCAGATGGAGCATCCCAGAGCCTCATTGTGACAGCCTGTTGAGATGCCCAAATCTCAAAGTGAAACCTGTGGCATTGAGCACATTCCAGCCCAGGACAAGCAATGCTTTGGAGCCTGAGGGAGCTGTAGGGAAATGACCTGATACTTCTCTCTTGATGAATTTTAAGCACTGCTACTTCCCTGCTAGGCCTGTGCACTGTGGACCATGAGAAGCAGAAATATTTGACTTTTGGGTATTTAGCAGTGAGCTAGATTTAATACCTCTGCTCTGTGTAAGGCAGACATTTACTCACAGTTGCTGAGCACATGACTCTATTTTCCACTTGCGCAGCATGTGAATTACCTGTGAAACCAACCCAGAGCAGCTCCCTGCAGCCAAAGCAAAAATGTCAAAGTAAGTGATGTGCAGATGCTGTTTTTTCTCACCCAAACACTCACTGCCCCTCATACTCTGTCTCTTTTCTCACACTGCCTTTTTAACCTATTTCCCTCAGGAGCTTTTTCTTCCCCCAGTTGTCCCTGCCTCTACCCCTTAGTCTTCACAGGCTATTTGAAAATCTATTTCTGTTTGAAACAAGATAACATTACCCAAGGTGAATGCTACCTGAGTATTCCCCACATGCTCCCATTTACCAATAGATTYCAGCTACTCTCCTGCAAGAAGAAAATATCCCATACATCTAACAAAGAGGAGCTCCTCTGACTTTGTTTCTCTTCTTGTCACTAACATTACTGTTGGTCTTTATTTAAAAACTAACCCCAAATAATATTAAATTATACCACTAGAGAGACTTTTTCTTAAATAATAGTTATACAGAAGGGCATTAGGAGGGAGTTAGGAATGTTAAAGAAGCAAAAGAAAGATAAAAGAAAAACAGAAATCTGCAAATTGTCAGGAAAAAGAAAAAAGGCTGCTAAGGCTGGCAGGTGGCATGTATAGAAACTTTCTAAGGTTTACAGGAGAGTGAAAGGGATTTCTGGAATACTTCAAGAAGTAGCAAGGTTATTTGAGATGAATGAAAGCGAAACGTTGTGTTGTTTTC
The DNA here is from genome assembly GCA_018881555.1 of Amblyornis subalaris. Lineage (NCBI taxonomy): Eukaryota > Metazoa > Chordata > Aves > Passeriformes > Ptilonorhynchidae > Amblyornis > Amblyornis subalaris. Next base: position 2,006,877 of record JACAXG010000031.1, read on the forward strand.
TCTGAAATTGCACTCTTTATCTAAGGAGTGGCGAATTTTTTCTTCAAAGACATCTGTAATCCCCTCCCTCCCCATCTGGCTCTGTGCAGGCCATCAGAGGCAGGGTGGTTTCTGCAGGTCAGCTGTAAAGTCTCTGACAGAAGTAGAAGACTGGAGTTGAGGAGGTGAAGCTGTGCAGTTGTGCATGTGCTCAAGACCCTCCCAGCACCAATGCTCAGGGGGAAAGCAAACTCTGAGGACAGGMCAGGTCCCCTCGGTGAAGCTGCACAGGAAAAGGCAAACTTAGACTTAGCAAACCATTTCTGCAGAAGACCAGCATTAGGACCCACAAGGGATAGCACAATGGGCCATATGTTTAGCTACAGAGACATATGTTGGATACTTTATGGACGCAGAGTCRGAATCCCTCAGCTGTGCCTCAGGAGAAGGGTTGCAATGGCCCAAAAAACATATCCTGCAGTGCATTGAAGTTACTCATTTATCATGTCTTTCTCCTGCACCAAAACCACTCACAAAGCAGCAGCAAAGAGTAGTGAATGAAAAGAAACCCTCTTTCTACAGATTGATTTGAAGCCCTGGGTTCATYGCCTCGGCAGGTAAGGAGATGCTGCATTCAGGCTGTGGATGGAATCTCTGTGGGGATTTCACAAATTGTTAACAGAAGGAAGGAAGACAGAGCTCATTCAGACTCAGAAATGGTTATATTGCACTGGGTATTTGTTTGGCCAAAAATAAAATAACATGAAACAAAACAAAGCACTAAAATAACCAAGACAGGCAACTCCTCCCCTTCCATATAGTTTCGGTGTTTTACCACCACAGCAAATGTGACCCTGTTTTCCCAGCCCTGCTGTCCCCAGCTATTCCATTACACACAAATAACAATCCACCCAGGGTGCTTCAAATGGCTGCACACAGCTGGAAAATCACTTTTTCTAGCATATTCTTTGTCAATTTTTGCCCCTACTACATATTTGACCTGCYGGTCCAGACTCCCCACTGACCCAGCCTCATCAGGATGGGAGAAAGGAGAGCACTGTCAGTCAAGGGCTCCTCTGGCTTGCTCCCTCTGAGTGTTTATTGAAGGAATGACTAAATCTGTCTGCAAGTTCCTTCTTCCAAGAAATAACTGCCTGCTTGTTGTGCTCAAATAAATATCTTTTATTGCCCGTGTGCAACTACAGGTTTTACGGAGAATCAGGCAGATTAAGGATTAATTACAGCATCCATGGCATATGCTTTGGAAAAACTAAGCCTCCCAAAATAAAACCAAGCCAAGCAGAGCTGTTGTGCTCAGGACTTGACAGWTTCCATCCCAGAAAACCACCCCCCAGCTGTCTGCACACTGTGGATGGAAGCACGAAGTATGGGAAGGCCACAGGAACAGATTGGCTGTTGATAATTCCTAGTCTGGATCTGTAGGCATGAGAGGTTTGGATAAAATCATCTGCACGTTACACTGCACAGAAGTAAGGGCTAACATTTGAATAGCTCTGTCCAAGACTGAAATAGGATGGAGATTGCAAACCAGTAATTTCTCTCTGCATACATACAAATCTAGTTTTCCTGTGTTGGATTTCACTGAAAAAGGTTGTCATATAATCTTCATAACAGGGCTTTATGGAATGACATGTTTACCAACACTGCAGAGCTGTTAAACTCTGCTCCCCCGAATGCAAAGTGAATTTTACCATTAAATTCAGAGTGACCATGATTTCATATTTAGCTCATTTTTCATCCTTAGAGAATTTAGAGCTTACCAACAAAAGTTCTGATTTTAGTCCTCTCCATCTTTTCAGTGCCAGTTCATTTTATGTCTATAGAAAACTGATCAAAGTCAGCTCATTAATTGCTTTTTTTACAAAGCAATGAAAAAGCCATTAATTTTGAAACAGAGCCTACACTAGGAATGTTCTTGTGGTTTACACTAAAGATTGATCTGGTATCTATTTATTAGTGCAGTTCCATGTGCTTTAACTAATGGCTCTTTAGGTCTTCAGAATAATGGTTTCTTCATATGTTTTTGTGCAGAAGTATTTGCCACTAACTTCGAAGAAAATTAGGTTCATGAAATAAATGTTTATCACACTGAAAGAGAAAAGTCAATGAGAAAAAAACCCCTGCATAATTTAAAGGGCTCCACTAGTATGGAAATACATGCTTTATATGAATAAGTAAATAGATATTATTTCAGAAAAACACTGGATTTCTAACAGTTTTGGCTGTTTTACAGATCCGTTAAATCTTTTGTGGCACACCCCATTTCTCTTTTATTTTTATTTCCAGATAATCTGGTATCAGTAAGAGCCCCTGACAGTTGTTTCACATTCTTCCTCCCTGGCTGCCCAAGTGGGCAGATGGAAAAGTGGCAATATTTGCTACATGAAGAAATGTGGCCCTAAATATATAAACTAAAATACCTTGCTTAACCTAACCAGAACAGCGGTAGTTTATCTCTGATTCCTTGCAGTCAAGGAAATTGTCTCCAAGTGATGATGATGGATCAGTAAGAATGRGGTGTGGGAACTGAGTGTTGTCACCTACAGTGCCAGTTACTAATTTATATAATATTTTAAAGACTTACGTTTAGGCATTTTCACTAAAAGCAGTCAGTGTTCTAAACTTTTAAATGTAGATGCATTTAGGATGTGAACACTCTTCAATTTCAACTCGGTGTGCACAACAACTTAATAACATCATTACACATAAATACATTGCTGTACATGAGAAGCTGTGGTACGGCAGAAAATTGGATTGCACATTTACCCTAATTATTTGATGAGATAACATTACCCCAATTAACTACATTTTTTTATTTATCTTTCCACTGAACTGTGCTTGCAATTGAAACAACTTAGTATTGTTATGGTCCGAGCCTAAATTTTAACCAAGAAAAAATAGAATTCCATACTGTTTGGAAAAAGCCCCCTTAACCACAAGTCTGCCAGAGAAGGGGGGCTGGGATAACATGCAATTTTCCAATATCTATGTAAAACAGTCAGGAAAAGCCATTCAGRTGCTGAATGAAATTCCAACCCTTGCTTTCATGCCATCCTTATGTCCATGGATTAGCCTTTCATGAGTTCTGTGGGGCAGAGACCCATTCAGTTTTTTCCCAAGTCCAGAGTCCAAAATGGGCACGTTAAAGGACAGGTAACATTCCYGTTAATCCTCCAGTAACTCATCCAGGTTACACTTCCTTGCCATAAAAATTGTTCTGGCTCCCTGTGGATACTAAAACAATTTGCTTAGAAGCTCATATGAGCTTTGGTGCCATGTCAGTTCTAAAAGGAACGTGGCTGCACATGCTTTCGTGGCTGGGAGAGACAGAAAAATGGGGCAAAATCTGTATTTCTGAGCAATTTGGGACTGGGCAGACCTGAACACTGCCTGGTTTCATGGGGACACAGAAGGTTCAGAGCTGTTCTGTAGTTTGGCACTGTCCAGATCATCACTAACATAACTTTTTTTTTTTGATATGCAAACTAAATTTACTTGAAAACTGTAAATCTATCAACTGAAACCTCACAAGGCTATCTTTGAAAATCCAGACAGGCTCAAATCCTACCTATAAGCTCAAGCAGAATCAGWGAAGAATCTGCAGTCATTTAATGACTGCCTGTTATAGTCAAAAACCACAGAAGAGAGAAACCTATGACTTTAAAGACACCTTTACACATTTCTTTAACAGATTTAAATACATTTTCCATTTCCTCTGTAACTTCATTTCTTTGCTTTCCTAATTTTTCCTTTCTTTGCTGATAATCATCCCTCCATTGCCGAGTGAAAGCCTCACCTGCCTCAGCAAAATTCCCACCCATAAAGCCTTAAACTCAATCAATAAAAGTGAGTTTTACAGAACATTTGAATTAACGAGGCRCTGATAAAAATTCAGTGGTTTCACTTTACATGCAAATGGGCTCTAATACGCTGTACTCCAGGTACAATCCTTCTGGCACTAACAAGGAGTGCTGGGCTGAATGCTAAATGGTCACTCTGTGCATTGGGTGCTTCCTGCCACCTTCCACAGCTGACTGGCACAGTTATTCCAAACAGCCAAGCACATCTTCTGGAAATTATGAAAATACAGATGTTCCCAGCAAAACTGACCTTTGAGCCCTCTTTAGTACAGGGACACRGAGCTGTTGCAGTGAGACCAGAGAAGGCACCAAGTTGATCAGAGGGATGGAGCAGCTCTGCTGTGAGGAAAGGCTGAGAGAATTGGGATTGTTGAACCTGGAGAAGTTTTGGGGTCACCTAATGGTGGCCTTCCAGTGCCTGACGGGAACTTAGAGGAAAGATGGGGCAAGATAYTTACAAAAGCCTGGAGTGAGAGGTCAAGGGGGAATAGGTTCAAATTGAAATAGAGTAGGTTTAGATGAGATTTTAGGAAAAATTCCTCCCTGTGAGGGTGGTGAGGCCCTGGCAGAGGTTGCCCAGAGAAGCTGTGGATGCCCCATGCCTACGASTGTCCAAGGCAGGTTGGAACTGTRTAATCTTYAAGGTCCCTTCCCACCCAAACTGTGATTCCATGATTTTACTACTTACTGTTCGATAAGCTTTGGCAGTKGTAGCAACAAATACAGCCAAGAAACGTCCTCGGGTACTTATTGCTGYAAGTTATAATATCTGCAAAGAATACAGAACAGAGTTTTTCTCCTCAAACTGCACTATCCTTTACTCATTATGCCTTGGAAATGTAACAGCATAGAAAACCAGTTCCTCTACTTGACTAGACTACAACAGCCCTGCAGAGGGAAATGTCCTTGCTCACRGAAACCACTCCCTAATGGTTACTCTCTCATCTACAAAGGATTGTGCAGAGGTTTTCACAGCCCATATCAATCCCCAGATTAATGCACAACACCAGCTTTTGCTTTGCTGCTTCATTTATCATTCCAGGTTAGCCTTTTCCCTGGCTGCACTGAGGCTGATGCCCAGACAGCAGTCAGACTTCTCCAAACATCCCTAAATATCTGAAGCCCAAACCCAAATGCAGKTCTCTGCCTGCCTTTTAACACAGGCTACTGTACAAGAGCAGTGAGAAGCATTAATATTCATCAACAGGAAAAAATAATTTAACTGGAATAATTATTTCAAAAATACCTTTTATCAGAGCAGAATCATCTGTGGCTCCACCTTATCACAACCTTTTACCTTACAGGTCATGTYTTATTAATAAAAGATAGATCTAATCGATATTTAATGGGAATTCTGGCAATGCTATTTGAAAGATACTTTTGCATTTAGAAACACCCTGCTGTCAAACTCTTCAGTTCGATAGTCACTGATGGAATAAATATTTTGAAACTCACTTTTTGTCCCTTGGTTAGATGGGAACAGATGCAGGATGATGGCTGTGCACAGCTTGGCTGTACTTGCAGGGTTTTGATCTTGCACTTTGGTTCAGATTTTTGATCTTTGATTCCCACTCCTGTTTTTTGCCTGACTGCTTGTTAACAGCAGTGCCCAGGACAGTTCTTCCCACTGTGGGAATCCACCACGACGGAATGCTGCCTCTCCATTTGTGCTCTCCCTCCCTTGCTCCGACCCTTCCCATCTCCTGCTACACGGAGCGTGTCGCCAGAATTGGCTTTCCAAAACCCTAAAGTGATTTAATGTAGCATACAAAATGTCATCTATACAATTGCACGTAAAATCGGGAAAGTATGCAAGCACAGAGAATTGGCCTTGGAAGAGTTCCACAGAAAGAATTTTCTGTTAAAATACAGGTTTTAYTGCACCCAGGGGAAGTACAGGGGAGTTCCTGCTTCCAGGTTCTTATGACGTGCAAGTTCTTCAGATTGGGCCTGTGAGCTGCTGCAAGGCACTTGACAAAGCAACAGATAGAGAAAGGAAAAGAAAAGGTCTGAGACTTCTGGGGTGAATTTTATGCCAAAGACCATCACAGGAGTGGCTTTTTGCCTCCCTATTTTACTGTGTGTCCACAGCCTAATGTGGACCACACCATCACAGATACCAACAAGAGGATACAGTTAGGAAAAAAAACCACAACCCACAGGCGTGAGACAGCTGTAAGTAAAATCAGATGTGTAAAAATGTATGCAGACATGTCTATATGTGTATATATAGTTCAAATTTATTATTGAGTTTTAGACTGCATCCACAGTGCCCTGAGAAACAACAGTCTGCTAAGAAGAAACTGGATAAATCACATATTCACCTCTCCTGGGAAAAGGAAAAGACATTAAGGTAGTTGCTGTTTCCTACATATTCATTTCCTATTTGTGATTTGGTCAACAGGCAATACCTGAGAGAGGGAAACGAGAAAACAAAACCCCCCAGAATTCACTGCCCCATTTTCCCAAACATCTGCAAGCAGCCAAGACTGTTGTCCTGTTGACTACAAATTTGAATGATATCCCTGACTGTCTCCAGGGAAATAAAAGGATGAAGATTCAGCAGAATATTTGATGGTCTATGCAAGGTTCAGGCCAGTCAGACCTGGAAAAATAAGAACAATCTCAATCTTCCAACATCTGCAACTGCTACTGTAAAAGGCAAAGGAATCCCTTTGCCAAATAAGTGAGAAAGGGAAGGCAACCCTTAGACAAAAATTCTGTGTGGCACTGCTTCTCTTCAGAGAAAAGCATGAAAAGGGGTGTTAGAGATGTTTCAACACCACCAAGAGTCAGGAGATAACAGAGAGTTGCTTCTTCTAGTGTGGCCAAATGAACTAAGAATTTTAGAGGAATCAAAATGAAGCCATTAAGATGACAAATTTACAAACCTTTTTTTCTTTTAATGCCCCTCAGTGAAAACTCACCCTTTTTCTGTTGTTACTAAGGAAAGATATTCTGACTTTCTTCCAGGGCTTTCAATGACCGAAGGAGCAGTAAAAGAAGTGGAATGGGAAGGATCACGAAAAGAAGGAATCCTGGACTTGGCATATGAGCCCTTGCCATCAAGGCAGCACCTGCCAGCACAGTGCTAATCCATGTGTCAGACCATGTCCTGGCTCCTGCTCTTTTCCCTGGTGACAAATACCTTTATCCACACAATTTTACAGCCATCTGTTAATTGGGCGAACAATTCCACTCCACATTCCCAGGAAAGCTTCCACCTGGATGTTTCAGGCCAAAGGATAATTGAGATGCCATGTGAAAGACATACCCAAAACAAGCTGGGTTTGAGAAGGGTGAGCTCTTCTGAGGTCAGTTCCCCCAAACAGCACTAATGATCTCCTGAATAATGAATCAGGGAAGAGCAGCAGCTGGTGCAGGACCACGAGTGAGTGGAAAGAGTCAGTCTGGCTGCCAAATTCAAACCAACGCAAACAAATCAAGCAGTACCTTAAAAGAGTATGTTCTGATTACCTGGCCATGCTGATAGAGCTTCATTTCAAACCTCTGTTTCAGTACTATCTAATAATTGCCTCATGGAAGATAAATATTTCTCGTTTCACATTTTAATGGCTGAAATRTTGTTACAAAAGTCCCAAAAATCTGAAAAAGCAATTAGTGTTGGCTTTGGTTAGGTTCTTGTTAACTCTGGTTAAAAACTGATTATATCACACTAAGAAAACAATGAAACACCCAGTCCAGCTTCTCCCAAGTCTCACAGCATGGGTGAGGCAAGACTTGGACAAATCCACCAGTTGAAGAGGTGGGGCACAGTCCTTTCCATTAAATGTCATTTAACACAGATCTGTAGCTGAGGAAGTCCACTCTGGAGCAAACCAGGAGCATTTTCACTACTTATTTGCCCAGGCAAGATATCCTGAAAGTTAAGCACAGGGAGCGGAGGTGGGCGGCGTTTGGTGKTTTTCTTACAGTTTCAGTTAGGGAAGACATCTCTAGCCAAGCTTAAACACATTTAAGTATCTCACTTGCCTAAATGGGATTCTGGGATTAATGCCTGTTGGGCTCTGTGCTGTGAGAAACGCTGGGACTTTAAGTCATAAAACATGGAAAAGAGCAATGAGTGGAAGGCTGCAGCAGCTCCCAGATTTCTGGTGCTTTGCAGCCATATGCTCTTTGTTCTGCTGCTGTCTGGGCAGAAGTATCCCAGGAATTACATGAAAGAATTCACCTTTGGTATTCAAGGAGATGTTTTTAAAAACAGCAGAAGGTGTCATGTGAGCCCAGTGCCTCTCTCAAGTTCTGCAAAGTCAGAAAAGGTGAGCAAGAGACCCCCTGGTTCTTCAGTGCTGAGCTCAACCAGAAGCCCAGAGCAATGTCCAGGCAAGTTCTGACCCAAAGACCTCACTGAAGTTATTCACACCTTTGCAGACAGAACTTCACAAGAATAGGCAGGTAAAAGTGACTACAGCCTGAGAAAAAAAGGATAAGACAAACATAAATAAAAGAGATACGATTTTCCTCTCCCTCTGTCAAAAGTTTGAAAAATCTCAAAGTTTCAGACGTGTGTTTTCTGTTTTCAAATGCAAAAATGTATTGGCGTGGTAAGGCAAGGTAAATATAGTTTCTGTTGTCCATTCATTTATTCCGCTGTTATTCCCTGGGGCTAAACTACACCATCTCTCTTCTGTACACAGCCTTGCTTCTCATTTTAGCCATTTGCTTATCATTAGGCACTGTACCGAGTTTCCTGTTGGGAACCTGGGATTTTAGAACTCAGAAGATGCAATCATTCATAATCCTTGATATCATCCACTAATCCAAACCATATCTCTCATCTGTTTACGGGTGAGCCTAATACCACTCCATCACACCTTATCTACCTGAGGCTTACTCCTACTCTTACTGCAGTCAGAAGAGCTGTACCTGTGCTGCTGATAAGGCCCTGTTTTCATTAAGAAGAATGAGAAATAGGAGGAGGTAGAGGATGCAGATGCAGAGAGAATAACCATAAGGTGTTTGTGCTCGCCCTCAGTGTACACTGGAAATTATGGGTGAGGTTTGAAGCTTTGGGAAATACACGTGGAAGTGTCAAATGTTTGACACTCTTCCCTTCTGGAAACAAGATACGAAGTGCATTTGTCACATGTCATTACGAAAAGCACCTAAATTCAACTGCTGTGATGGAATGCAAATTGTTAAAGTGGCCGTGGCTTCCCTGGAGTGTAGAAATGGCACTGCAGGGAGCTGATTGCTGAGGCCTCTTGCACACAGTGCCCGGGAGAGCTCTGCCAGGGGGGTTTTACCTCCCTGTCAGGTGCTGCATTGAGCTGACTTTTGAGTTAATATAAATTATTCATGGCCCTTTTATCGGTTGTTACTCTTACTTGGTCCTCTGCTTGATTTTGGTTCCAGCTGCCAGGTTGCCTGGACTTTCCAGTATAAATGATAAACTGATATTCCAGACACATTTGTCATTATTTGACTTTTGCTAACAAATTCTTACATTTCAGCACTTTAGCATTAATATATCCTAGGGTTAAATTACAGGAATTACAATGGTTGTTTTATCATCACAAAGAATACTCTAAATTATTTGTGCTCCAGTGGACTTGTGAAATTATTTTGACATTTGTAAATCCCAAGAGTTATTTCCAAGATACAATGGAATTGTTCAGTGGCTTCCTTTTGCCTTTTCTTTGGCTTTGCAGTTAGCAATAATATTCTTTACTAAGTAATGCCCATTAGCTACATGTATAACCTCCTGAAAAATATCCAACAGAGAGAACAATCCACTCCTCTAATCCTATCACAGCAAAACTGTTTGGGAGTTCCTTTGCAAAATGCCTTAAAAAATTGTATGCACAAGAATTTTCTATCAACGGCTGAGAGGCTTTAAGCAAAAAAACCCTCAAAGTATTCAACTCGTTTTTAAAAAGAAATACAAAATGATGCAAATTTATCCTACTTAATTAAATTTCTTAGGCACAAAATCTAAGCACAAAGGAATCATTTTCCAGGCAACTAGAGAGAGCAGAATCCACTCCTCTTTGGAGTTTCCCTATCACAAAGCAGTTCAACGAATGTGGATGGAGCTGTGACACCTGTACCACCTGAGGATCTGTCCCCACAACATTACAAGTGAGTCCTCGACCCACACGGTTCTGTAGTTAAATACACCACATTAACAGCTTCTGCTGCTTCTAAAGGTTTGAAATGCCCAGAGAAAATACCCGTGGTATCCATTCATCCCTCTGCTGCTTCCTAATCCCATTACAACTGCACTGCAATGTTGGAGTGGTTAATTGAGCAGTTACAGAGCGTGGAGTACAGTTAAATGAATAGTAGATGAAGAGATGAGAGAGTCCAGGAGCCACAGGGAGAAGAAAGAGATTGAAAGAGACACCAGGAGCTGCCGTGGTTATGATTCATAAATTTTTCAAATTTAGGCTGAGATGTTAGTTCTGAGGAAAAGGTAACCCCAAAATTAGGGGCTTCTTATCCTGCAGAGATAGGTGAGGGGGAAAAGCACCAAGACACAGAAAAATCAGTTGTGTAGATCTTCCTTAAGACACCAAGCTTGGAACTGCCACGTGCAGTAAAGCTGAATTTCTGTCCCCTGCCCAGAGCTCCTGCCTGACACGGGGGTGGCTGAGAAGCACAGATCTCAAAGCAGAAGGTGGCAACTGGAAGTGCTGGGAGAGAAAAAGAGAAGAAAGAAGACAAGTGTCCAAGACAAGCGCCCAAGAAAAGCACTCTCAAGAGAGAAGATTTTGAAGAAGTTAGTTCTGGCTGATTTTTGGCAATGAAGACAAACAACATGTTAAAACAAAGCTGGAGATCGCTCCTTTCAGAGGGGCACCTGACCCTGTCAGTTTGCAGGTGTTTCACACATGCACAGAAGAAATGATCCCACCACATCCCACAGACTCTCCTGCTGGAGAACTGCATCTGTGGAGGAGCTGAAAGCTGAAAGAARAAGCAATTAAAACCTGGGAACTGCAAAAACCACAAAGAACAGCTCCAGCAAAGCAACTAAAATGAATGTTTACTTCTAGAAGCAAACATAAGAGATTAAATGTTCTTGTTTCTTCCTCTGTCAGTCTGCTTATACATTTCTCATGTAACACCTGACACCTGAGCAACAGTGAATTTAATAACCAGTTTTCTTTGTTGATAGCTATATCAGTCTGGTTATGCAAATAATACATCATAATACTGAAATGGTCACAGCATTTATTACAACAACATCAAATGCGATGCAGTTCTCTGTGCAGTCAGACAAGTACAGACAGGGAAGTGTTCAACAGCTGCTTGAAATGAGAATATGTGACCAGAGACAGCACTGCTTAAGGAGGTGAAACACTCACAGTCATGTACCAGTGCCTGTTTCTGAAACAGGGCAGCTTGTGGTCAAGCACTTCCCCTTCTGTGTTTGAGGTGCTACAGAAGTGCCTGAACAGTCACAACTGCTTTCAGCAAGATCATGCCAGGACTCAGAAATTGGGTATTCCTTCCCCTTGGCCTCCCAGAAAGCCTAGTGTTAGAGACAGGCTCCTTACATGTACCAGGATCCTCACAAACCCCAGCACTGTCTTTTGAAATCAAAGTGTCAGAGCAAGGTTTAGAAAAAATAAGCACTTTGATGCTTCTTGATCCTATGGAGAATTACCTTGCATCAAGACTGGCAGGACCTGCCCCACAGGTTGTCTCCCACCTCCCACGAGGAAGCTTGGCCAATGTGCAAAAAGGAATATGAGCTTTGTGTCTCCATTTATAACACAATTCTTCACCAGAAACTCAAGGAATGAAAGACAAGTGGAAAAAAGTCTCCTGAGTACATGTCAAAGCATTTCTATCTGAACAGATGTCCTCCCTTTTCTATTACCAAGCAAACACACTCTTGCATGACTCAACTAATGCACAAACATGATAAAGCTACTGGAAACAAAATAATTGTGCTTTTCCTTTCTGATATTATTGTATATGCCAGATAGATGATAACTGAATGCAATGCTTTATTAATCAAAGCGGAGGTGGTTGCCTTTCTCAGTCATTAAAATTTCATTTTGCAGCTGCTGATCACCTAACACTGTATCTTTTATGTTTTACATTTTCCTTATATTTGACAATTCATTAGCCATTTGCTTATGCTATTTCCCCAAGAATGTCATGCATTAATGTTTGAAGCAATAAAAACACGTAACTCTATACATGTAAAGTTTCTTGCCTACAAGTGAACTTGCTTTGAGGGGCATATTTAATTAAGACATTTTTGCATCTACAGAGCCATGCACCCCAGAATTTCTCACATCACAGACATACTTTTATCACTCAGGTAAACATCTCCAACGTGATACAGAGCACACACTTCAAACTCCACACGACACAGACACAAAGTGGCCACCAGCATCCTCTTCTCAACTGATGGAACAACTCCAAAACATTCAAACCCAAAAGTTTTCCTGATGGAGAAATATTCCAGTTTCTTTCACAAACTGAGAGTTATTCAAAGGGCAGGTTTTAGAGACATCTCAGGAATTTAAGTACAAATGCTCCAGTACTAAATTCAGCTCCTAACTGCAGTATTGTACAATTCTAGCCATTTACTTTTCAGTGGAAATTCCTATCACTTTCATGTCAGATATATCCTAAAACTTCCCTGCAAAACGAATCTGAATTCTAAGACAAAAACTAATTTGTTTTGCGTATAATTCCTTATTCTAAATTGATGGGGTTGGGGGACAAGTTTTTGCAAAGCCGCCACATCTAAATAAGGATCACTGAAATCACATTTAAAACAAATTGTACAAGCAGAGGTGATTAGAATGTGTGAAAAAAAAAAGTTTTGGAACCTGCTTCTTGTGCCAGGTGATCAGTAGCATGGTATTAGCACAGATTCACTGTCCAGCCCCTGCAGCACCCAAAGAAGTAATACCAGTAATTACCTGCACAATACACACAATTTCTTCCCCAAAACTGCACTGTCTCACTCAGTCCCTGCCTTAAAACTGAACCAACTGTACATGGATGAATAGAGCAGGTTTTGCTCAAAGAATTAGAGCATCCTCCAGAATGATGACTTAACTCTGACCTCAAAGAAAAATTACCTTCCAAGAAAAACCACAAAACCAGACCACCATTAAATTTACCAAGCACAGCCAATGAACCCAGTGGGGAAGAACCAGTACACTGGATCAAACTATCAAATATCAACCAGGTGATAGTCCTTGTTTTCCTCTTGTGCCCTACAAAATATTTTACAAAATACTATTATTCCTCCTGAAAGTTCACTGAAAGTACAGCTAAAAGCTATCTAGGGCTATTCTCAAATGCTGCTCTAGAACAATCCTATTTATATCCACCACTTGAACATGTATAGACCTTCAATTAATCTGCTGTCCATACATTTGGCTGAGGGGATTTCAGGCGCGCTGTTTTAGGGGAAAAATGCTCCTCCGGATCACCTATCAAGAATTCCACATCCCATCCAACATGGAGCACAACCTGTTAGGCATTCCATAGATTCCTCACTCCTGATTTTTCTTTCTGAGAGAATTAAGAATGGCTTCTGTGCTCAAACTCTGCAATGCAGAATTTGAAGGAATGTCCTGGGCTCCTGGGTTCAGCGTGCTGTTATCATGATGATCTCACCACATCATATTTTTCCTGAGGGCATCACATTCAAAATTACAAGGCACATCTTCAAATGCTGAAACATTTTCTGAATATTAAATAATTTTTAATAGAATTTAAATTGTTTCTGACATCACTATAAATACATCTTTCTTGAAAAAAAAAAATCAACCTGTTAATATCTGAGTGTTAAAGGCCAGGAATCCACAAGCAATTTAAGCTCTTGAATAACTTCAAAGATTCCTCTATTAAATATTGAAAATTCCTTCTAAAGTATAAAATTACAGACATTGTGAATTAGGATGGTAGAAGTAATACCCTCTCTTTCCAAATTATCCTATTTCCCTTGTTCAGACTGTGTAATTCATTATGGAGTGAATAATTCATAGGTACTGCGAGACCTTGGCCAACCCTGCACAAAATCAGCTGTGAACAAGACACTGTTTGAACTTTAAGCCCCTTTGCTGGGGTTTCCTTCACATTCCAGCAGCCTTGTTTTACTGGCTGGCACATTCTTCTCAAACTCAAAATACCAACATTTGCACAAGAAGCTGCCTCCACACACATCCAGCAAAATAAGAATATATAACACAAGCTAAAATCTGAATGTAACCTCATGCTCTGAACTTTCAAAAGGAATTATATGTAATTTTTCAAATATCTTGAAGGCACAAGAAGAATTTTATCACTGGAAATTAGTGAGACATAGACGTTCACTTAGAGGTTTTGTGCCTTTTTTCCCCCCCAAATACCTTAATTTCCAGAAAAATATTAAATACTTAAAAACAACTCACAAACCCCCATCCTCATACTCTGATTTCAGGAATCCAGACTATCTTTTTAACTACTTAGAAAATAACAGCCAACTCCGAGATACTGAGTTCCCTGTACCTTAATCTTCTTTTTAGTCCAGAAGGGAGCCAGGGAAAGGGCAAAAAGGTGTGGAAGAACTCAACACATTAATCATAATGGCAGCAACACCCCGAGTTCTGCTCCAAGTCAAGAGAAATTTCAAATACACCACGCATTTCTGACTCCTGACTGTGGGAAGCAAGTTAGATATTGATGGAGGAACAAAAGGCATGTGACTAGAGGAATACAGATCCATTTCAGTCAGTGGTCTGAGACATGTGAGGGAGCTAATCCATATATCCCTCGCTGCCTGGTTTTCCTAATAACATTTATCAGTGACTTTGGGAGTCATTTTTCTCTTTTTCACACGCTAGACCTCAACAATGAAAAGCTGTAGCCATAGTAACCCTGACGCTGTTATTAGGGAGAACTGTACATCCACTCAGGAAAAAAAAAAGTGGGTTTAAAATGAAAAATCAGCACTGAAATGGCAAGGGCAGGGGAAAGGTATTTGCTGCTGTGTCATAAAAGCAAATATGTCCAAGGACCACTTCAGCATCAGTTGCCAATAAAATGAGCAGGTTGTGACATTCAGTGCTGCTGCTGCCTTTTTATTTTTTCTTTTTTTAACAATTCAGGCAGTTATGTCAAAGAGGCCAAAAGGAAAAGAATGTCACCTGTGACATCCTCCTCCTGCTGATGTCAACAGTCCATCTCCCAGTGATTTTGGTAGGGACAGGATTTGGTCCAGTTTACATCTGGGGAGAGTTTCTGAGCAGGATCAAGTCTGCAGTACACTGGAAAAGCACCTACAGCAGTGCAAACTTCCTGTACCTCCATGCTGAATGTATCCTGGATGGAGGAGAGGCATCCATGCCACAGCTATAATCCCAAAGGTGAGTCTGGTCCCTATTTGTTAGTACCCCATACAGGTGGAACTGCTCATGGATCCCACCCAAATCAGCAAGGCTTTTTAATCAGCAAACCCAAACTCAAATAGCAAAGCCCAGGGACACCTCCAGTGTTGCCCAGCACGGCACTGGCTTTTCCCTGCCTTTATTTTAGAGTTCCTGAGAATACATCCTGATTTCTTTTAAAGCGTTTCTTTTGCATATTCCCTGCTGGAGTGAACGATAGCACTATAACTGCCTCAAAAAAGCATTTAATTTAGATTTAATAGGGCAGTAAAAAAATCTATGGGTTCTAAAACAACACTTAGATCAGTTTAATGAGTACATGGGATAAATCTGGGCAAGAAATATTCCATCAAGACAACACAGTGCCAGATTTGGAGTTCATTACCTGGGAGATATACTTGCTTACTTTACATTTGTAATTAAATTTGCAATAGAAGTTGCAACCCAACCGAATATCAAACCCCTGTTTTTCGATGTGAATTAGCAAATGGAAATGCAGAAAACCCAGGAGCACTTCATCAGCTTATACTCATTGTGGACATTTAGTGAAAATCGGCCCCTGAAGCTCCCGCACTTGGAACAGCCGGAACGCTCTCGCTTGCCAAATTCATTTCCAGGAGTTGCCCCGCTGAGGATGAGCTTTAATCAGCAACCCAACCATGCAAAACCTACCGTGGCTCTGTGTCTCCCTCTGCACCTCCCTTTTACTTCTGTTTTTCATAGCATTCTTCCTTTTTAACCCACCTGCAGTAACCATAGCTCTGGGTCAACTCGCAGCTTCCGTTCGTGCTTTGAGCTCTCTTCAATCTCCATTTTTTGTTCCTGGAGGCTCCTTCTGGGCCTCATCCTGCAGCTGCCCTGTGTGCAGGGGTACAGCAAAACCTTCCCTTTCCTCTGCAACAGAGCTGAGCAAACAAGAGCAGTGACAAAATAATAGTCTAAAAGTGCCCACAGCCTCAATCTCTCCAGGAAAGGGAACAGATGGAGCAGCACAGAAAGATGGGAACAGTGTCTGACAAACCTTGCCTTCTCTCAAGTGGAGCACCAATGGGCCCTCCCTCTCTCAAGACTGCACTTGAAAATTCTTGTTTTAAACGGTGCTTGCTGACACAGCTAATAAATGCATTAAGGGGCTTATTAGGGAAGATGGATTTTGAAATACATACCTTGGCCATGTGGTTACTTTGCCTATGAAGTTCAATTAGCAGTACCTACTTCAGACAGGCCAGGGAAGGCGCATTTATAATAAATTTATGTTCTGCATTTTACGGTACTCAGAGGAAAAGCATCCTAGGGGCACAGGATTACCCTTACTAGCATGTTTCTGCACTGGCTTGTAAATATCTGTCCTACTTCTCTTTATTTGTCCTTCATTTTCAATGAAATTATCATATTTTGGAAAAAAACCAAATGCTAATTGTAAGAAACCTTGGGAAAGAAAATGCTCAAATAAGCCTGGAAATTAGATTTTCTTTTATAATTGAGCATGTTTATTTCGGGCAATAGTACATGTAAGCTAGAAGAAAATGGGAATATAAAAATATATAGGATGTTTGCCACATAATGGTTCCTTGCAGGAGGAGGAACAATAAATATTTAATAGAAATGCAAATATAAAGCCTTCTGAGGAGCAACGTCTGCCATAATTTCACAGGGACAGACTAAGTGCAGCTGGGTTCACACCCTGAACCCAGGGTTCACTCCTTCAGAACCTGGGCCTTCAGCAACTCATTCCCCTCACCTAGAAAGGATTGAGCTGAATCATTTATGTTTGGGAAATCTTTGGCAGTCTGCATCCATCACTCCAGCACAGGAGACGCAGTTACTGCCTGTTGTTCCAGCCAGTGCTGTCTGACGAGCTCTCCTCACATGGGAAATCCAACAGAACGGCTCCTGCTTCCAGCTCCAGGAATTCTCTCCTTGCCCATCTGGGAGATGGCACCTGCAGGAAGCAGGGCCTGGGGCAGTGGCACCAGCAAGGACAGAAAATCGGATTGTTGCCTTAGACTCTGGCAGCAACCGTTGAGCTGAGTCCAGCAGCAGATGAAGGGACCTAAAGACCATGGTGCGTTGTTTTCTTATCTCTTGGATGTGTTTTGATGTATGACCCAAATGAATGGGTTCTCTGTAATAATTAAATACTGGAACCTATTTAACTGATCCTATCAAGGAGCACCTAACAGGAAGCATGAATCATTTTACTCCCTGCTTTCTTAGTAAAACAAAACCTTTTTTTTTAGACCTGTTGTTTAGATCAGGAGAGAAACTTGAGTTAGAGAAATTTTTCATGAAGCACCACTTATGATTTTTTCTGGGATGCCCCACTTTCCTTTTAGAAATGAAGATTAATAGAATGTAATTTGGTAGGCAAAGCTAGAGCCATTAGCCTGTGGTCATTTACTCAAAATGCAGGTTCAAAATGGAAAAAAATGACTTAAACACACCTGGCTGGGAGCACTGGATTGTCAGTGCTCTGACTGCTCGGCCGAGCCACTGCTGGGAGAAGCAAAGGTGGGCAGGGTTCATCCCCATGCAGGAAGTTACTACACGGTGCACTCAGCAGTTGTTTTCTTCCCTAGGAATGCCTAGGGAAAAAAAAAAAAGTCAGAGATGGAGTTAAAAGTCAAACAACTTGTGGCACCACATCTTCACCAAAGCAGCGCACCTCAGAGTACCATGTGGAAGTCCAACACATTTACAGATGTTAAACATCTACCAAAACTCCTTCATTACTTGAAATCAAGTAGCCACAAAGCATAAGAAACTCACATTGGGTTAGGGTTAGACCTAATGTTGCTTCCCCTATTTGTCCTCAGTTCTTCCATATGCCATGGAAATAGGAAGTGCCCRAAGTTGTAAAAGGGGTGATGTCACCAGACAGAGGTGCTTGAGAGTGACACTGTCACACCCAAACTGGTGTCACCTTGTGACATTTCACAGCAGGCACAGAACTCAGCCCAGTTCCCACCACAGGCAGAGGGGCTTTTGTAGTACAACTTTTTTTTCTCTGAAAAGTGACRCAAATGACAAAAGTATTTTTGCATCTAGCCTTGAAAAGAAAAGGTGACTTCTCCCACCGTCAGCTCTGCAAACTCAGTCTGACACCTGAAAGCAAAGCTGGGATATTTCTGGCTCTTGTGTCTCTGATACAACAAAAACACAGCTTCTTAAACTCTGCTGGAGAGCCACRAAGAACTTCGGTCTGAGGAGACTGATGCCCTCGGACATCCTCTACCACAAGAGTCTGCCTGGCCATCTGCAGAGGGAGAAGGGCTTTTCCAAGGACGAATTCAGGCTCTGTGAAACCAGTTGGATAAGGCCTTGAGCAACCTGGTTTAGTGGGAGGTGTCCCCGCCCWTAGCAGGGGTAGTTGGGACTAGATGATCTTTAAGGTCCATTCCAACTCCTTTACATCCTATGATCCTATGTCCCTTATTTTTGGTATTATCCCCCGTGCTCTGTTTGAGCCCTGTCCCACAGGCAGCTTCCTCATGGGCATTGCTGGGGAATTCACTGCTGTTTTCCTCATGTTCAGGACTCAGTGAAGGGTTTAACATACACAATATTGCTTCCTTCACCTTATCACATTTTAAAGGATCCCAGTTCAGTTTTGCTCCTGAGATATTTTGTGGTGCAGGACCACAGCATGGCCCCATTTCTCTCTGTCCACACGACTTTCCCTT
The DNA here is from genome assembly GCA_018881555.1 of Amblyornis subalaris. Taxonomy (NCBI): domain Eukaryota; kingdom Metazoa; phylum Chordata; class Aves; order Passeriformes; family Ptilonorhynchidae; genus Amblyornis; species Amblyornis subalaris. The sequence goes on from JACAXG010000031.1 coordinate 2,025,786, forward strand.
TGAGCATATTCCTGGTGGAGGCCAGGGTAGAAATTCCCCTCTGTCTACAAGGGTTCTGACAGCAGCGAAGGACCAACCCCTCTGCATTAGGGACAAAACACATTTGAGCCCTTTTGTAGCTTGTAAGATTCTTGTTCATCTGACACAAAAAGAGTTGGTGAAACTCAGGATACAAGGCAAAAATGACACCCTGCCACTTTCCTCCTCCTCTCTTCTACTTCTGTTGCCATAGCCTGGACACTGTGGTGGGACAGCAGCCAACAGAGCAATGCCAGGCATTCCTGCCAGCAGCAGTTTCTTTATACCCCTGAAACAGTGCAAAGAAATAATAGTGCCACCAGAGGTATATTTGCATTCAGCTTCCCCTGTTAACACYCTGCTTTGATAGCACAACTGTGCATCTTAATGGTCTCTCACCAAAGGGCTGCATTTGGATCTTTTCCTTGTTCACTGCTCCATAAATAATAATATTTTGTTTTCATGGACTTAAATTCAAATATTCTATCCAAGGTGTATACCTGTGAATAGTTTCCCTGTACGCCAACTCCTCTTTTGAGATGGATTTGGTAACAAGTCGAATGGACCAGCTGATTCCCAGCCAATTATTTATTCAGAGAAACTTCTACTGCTTRTGAGCAGACTGCAAAGTCCTCAGGTCTGTTTCTCACTCAGAATTATTCATGGCTTTTCTCAGTGACAGATAGTTGGTCTGCAAAAATGTGCATTTCACAATTTTTCACCCGAAGAAAGCTCAGTCACTCAGGGATCTGGGAACGTGACCATCCATACAAGAAATACAACACTATGCTGCACTTTGTACACTGTCACAATGCAACACTGTCCTGGAAAAACAGTCAAAGATGATCAGACTCTAGGAAAAATGTTGAGTTTTTTAGACTTTACCTGGACAGCTTCATCATGTATTTCTGTAAGAGGAATGCCAGCAGGGTTGTTCCAAGAGCCAGAGTCTTTAGATGTAGATAGTTAATCCCAGTACCCCAAATAGAAGATACCCAACACACATTTTTGGCTGTGAAAGGTGATGAACTCTCAAGAAGAAAACTGAATTTCTTCTCCAAAGGCAACCTCTGACCCAAGAGCTGTTGCTTGCTTCAGAGATGTCATCTCATTAACCATAACAATGCATTACATGATTCTTTTCCTTAAAAAGGTACTGCAAGATCCCTGTCCCAGTGAAGTCCACTGGAAAGCTGCCATATACTCCATCAAGGTAATGACATTTTTCTTACTCAAAAGAGGACCATAAGCACTGTCATCTTTGATACGGTACCTCTTATACAAATTTATCCTGCATATTTTAATTTCTCAGCAATAAACATTTGGAGTTTGTCTTTATAAACTGTTATTTTTCCAAGCTGTATATTTACACAGACATAATTTGCCGGTTCCTTTGTTCACTCGACAGCATCCAATTATCCTCTGAACTCCTTCACAGAACACTTAATTTCTCACTTTGGCAATTCCCACTGTATTTCAGCTAACCTTTGTGCCCAGGCTCTCTACGATCTGTTAATAGCTCTGGCCTTTCAGAGCTGCAGACCCACTGACAATTCCCACCACGTCCTTTCCCTGCGGCACCAGGGCCTTCCTCCCCAGCTGTGCACTTGCCTTCCTCACCTGGCTTCTGCTGCATCCCCATCTTTCCCGACTCAAGAAATTTTCTTGCTCTCTAACTAATATTTTGCCCCACAGGTACGATCAGATTCGGTTGTGTTTATTGGTGCCCGATGCCTTCTGCAAGCCTTTACATTTTCCTTCCTACAAATGATAGGCTACAGTAACACATACCCTGTAACCATATGTTAAACATTAAGTCTATTTCCATTTTGCTCTTGCTTCAGCACCAGGGGAGGAGGGAGAAAGAGGATGATTTTGCAATTAGTGATGCCCAGCTATGCTCCCTCTCAGAAGGTGACCAGCTACTGCTGTAGCAGGCCAATGCTGAACATTTGGAAAACCCTCCTGAATTTTCTCCAGTATTCTTACAGCAAGTATAACTGGAGACAGAATGATTCCCAAACATCTTCATTGAGTAAAGCTTGAGAAAACAAGAAACATTTCAATATTTTGAAAATAAAAAAAACCAACAACTCTCCCTATCAACTACCTGGATTAGAATAGGAAGATTTCATTTATTTGAGGCCCCAATATGTTTTGAAGTCGTCCTGAATAAACAGCTTCATCTTTAAGTACTAATCTACTTTAAAAAATACTCCTCGAGTGTTTTGAGCCTGGTTTGAACACGTCTCTCTCTGCCTTCCCCAAGCGGCACCTGTTTCACTCCGGCTGGGATGATGTAAGGCAAGATCCATATGTTAAATGCGAGGGTGTCCTCTAGTGGTGGCAGGCCTGGATCTTCTCCATGGGACACAAGCAGTCCCCGAGGAAAGGATCCCGGAGGGCTGATGCATGTATTTTCAGCGCCACCCCAAACACAGCCATTTGTTCTTGGTGCAAGAAGAAAGTGAAAACGTTGCATGTTTTAAATTTCATTTCTTTCCTATTTGCTTCGTTACGTCCTGTGTGATTTCTTTTTCACTCCACAGCATCCACATAGAAATCCCAACTACAACTTCCCTAAACATTGGTTTAGGGAATCGGTGAAGTCATTTGAAAATATCAAAAGTCAAAGTGGAATAATTTCATTTTCGAATCTGATGCCACTTTCAGCAGAACATCTGCACTTTGATTTTCACCAGTGCAGAGTAAGTCACTAAATCACAGTGTTCAGAACCAAACTGCAAATGCTGCAGCTTTGTCCATTCCTCCAGTTCAGCTACAGGTCAGCAACGCAACACTGGGGGCTCAGGACACACAGAGAACACCCCACAATCTCCTGAACAGCATTTTACAAAATGCCTGAGCCCTCCTGAAACTAATTTTACACGGCAGGTGGCAGTAGGTTGTTCCACTCATTAATTTTCGTTGATAATTAAATTATTTTTTTAATATAATTAATTAAGTCTTGGTAGCATGCGTTTGGTTCTGTTCTCAAACGATTTCTCATGTGAAAACCTTGTAGCCACTCTCATGAAGATTCATGGCCCTGTTTGTGCGTCTGTATAGGAATATAAAAGGACTGTCAGCTGCTCTTTTGTGCTCTGCCATCCTGTGGATTTGTTGGTGTTTAATCAAAAGGAAACGATTTCTTTCTATATGTTGCTACAAAATAGCAAGAGGTGATACACAGTAATCACAGACAACACTGAGCAGAGCAAGAGGAGAAATTCAACTCTTTCCCTTTTTCTGCTTTTTCCTTCCAGGGAGAGAGTTAAAAGAAAATCTGATGTAGTTTCTTTTGGGCAATAAAGACCAGAAATAGTGCACACAAATCAAGATGCAAATGTGCTTGTCAATGTTGTTGTGCTGTCAGGGAAGGAAAGGAAACCACTGGAGGTCCTGGGAGAACAAGGACATCCCCCAGGGTACCCCTCGCAGGCAACGCGAGAGGTCACGGCTGCCCACACACCCTCAAGCAAACACATCAAACCACATCACCTGGAAAGTTCTGGTTTGTGAAGTTGGTCTGAAAATGTCCTGGGAGCCACGAGAGTTGGGGAAATTTTCCATCCTGCCAGTTCCCTCCCTGCAGAATAACGCTCTTGCTGCCAATCCAGACTGTCTACAGAAAACACACAAACCCTCATAGTTCATTCAGGTGAGCGGAAGTCATCCAGGGGTTTAAAAACCAGCCTTAGGTTAAAACAAACGTGAAGTTTGATTTTTCTTGCTCCAAACAAACTTAGGGAAAATACAAAGATGGGTAGAGCAGGCACAGAAATGGATGGATGCCAGGCTTTGTCCAATGAAAGCAATGTGGGAACACGACTGCGAGGAAACAAGTTTGAATGATGTGTTTGGGTGTCAGCCTCCAGCAAATTGCAAAGTCCCGCAGGAAATGGGATTCCTTTAGATTCTGACAGTTTGGGGGAAAACAAAGGTCAGAAGTGACCTGCTATTTTTGGATACTAGAATAGCTCACCAGTGGAAAATTAGATATTTAAGATATTGGTGTTTTAACCTGATTCAAGTCTTCCTCTGCTAAGGAAGCACCTGCTGGTGTCGGAAAGTGTAACTTGGGTTATTGATCTGTGACTCAGTTGTGGAACAGGGAGATCTTCCCTCATGTTTCTCAGGCTCAGAGAATATTTGGAGGTAATGGCTTCAGCCCCCTACTTTTTCTCCCAAAGAATCTGCCAGGGCTGACATAAGCAGGGAACTGCCCAACTGCACTGCCTGATTAGTGCTGACTTTCCAATATCTGCACATTTTCATCTCTGACTTAATCCTTCTGGGCACAGTAATGTCCCCATGCCAGCACATCTCACTCACTCAATCTATGTGTTCATCCTTCCCTTCTGATTATTTCCAGCTTCTCTGGGACTGTTTCCAATGGATATAATTGTTAGTATTACATGTTAATCCTGAAAGTATATTGTTCTTCCTAATATTCTCAGTGCTACACAGATGTCCTTAGAGCAGGGTATTTAAAGGAGAAGAAACACAGTCTGATGTCACTATTCTACTATTTCAGGACTTTTTCAGAAAACCTCTTATTTCCAGACTCTCATGGCAATGTGCAGTGGGTAAGACATAGAATACTTTTCTAATATAAAAGCAATAAATATTTTAGTGGTAACTCCTTATTGTAGGACTTAGTTATGTTAAAAAAATTAAGTTACCTCAGTTATATGGCTTCAGGTAAAGTCATAACATAAATAATTTTGAGAACCAGGTTTTACAGTGCAAGCCAAGAAAATGTTACATATAAACAGAGATAGGAAAATTATTTATTACTGTCACTAGCCAATGTTACATGAACCTTTCTGCATTCCTCGTACCACCTAAGAACAAGCACAATTCTCCTTCACCTCATACCAAGTGATCTCACATGGTAGTCATGCTGAATTATGAGCCTAAACAGGCATCAATCACTGTGGAATTCCAGAACTCATCAGCTTAAAGGTGGGTAAAATGCTTTTTAAAAGGAAAATATGTGAGGGGGAACAGAGATAAAGTGACAAACGTGATGGTATATAATTAACATCAAAAGTGCTAATATGGATCTTGTTATAGCTCAATATCAGCAAGACTGGTAGAACTATTCTCTTAAATAAAAACAACTAAAAATGTTTATACTTAATAATTCCCATTCATTAACACTAAGTAGCTTGAAACATTTCCCAGTACCCAGCGCAGCGTTGTTGGCAAAGCAGCTTCCAATGCTGTGAAAATGTTCTATTTCTGTAATGCAATTTAATCGGTATTAATTCACTTCTTATTCACTGAAAGGCCGTAATCACCAAAAAGGCTCTTGGTATTTATAGAGGAGCAATGCGTGTAATTCCATCAGAAGTGCACTGCACTCCAGTATTCAGGATAGCATAGCTAAAGGCTTCCAAAAATTTGTGCCATTACACAGCAATGTCTGTCTTCCAGGGCTTTCTGACTCATCTATACATATCTAGTTGGAGTTTAAGGCAAAGCTTGAGGAAATATTTTTATTATTAAATGACTAAAAGCTCTGTTTTGCAGTATAATACCATCCACCAATATAGTTATTTCTCTCTTGTTAAATCAAATGCTCAACTTCATTACGGAAATTCTCAGGGAAGATCTGATTTCTGTCAGCCAGTGGCAGGCACACAGGCTCAGAGAAAACAGCTGCTCTTTAACAAAAATCAGGGATTTTGCAAACATTCCACTGTGGCTTTATACTTCAGTTTGCTCTAGCAATCCAGGTTGGTCAAAAAATGCAAGCAGAGATGTACTGAGGTGCAAACTAAACCTGGATCAAAGCAGAAAGCAGGATTGAACACCTTGTCTCAAGGCAATTCCTCAAAGGGCTCCTTCTATGCGCTGAGTAATTTCTTTCTTTTTGCTAAACCCTCTGCTCACTTGAAAGCTGCTAAAGTTTTCAGCTAAAAACCTATTGAGCTTCAGCCTTAAACAAGGCCTTCCTCAGTCACCTATGAAAAATACGTATTTCTGACAAACATCATCTGGGTCTCACTTCACCAGCAGAAGAGAATGTCTCTACAGGAAGAAAAACATTAACAACTAATCTTCATTAAATCTCTTCACTGAGAAACACAGAGGAAAACTTGCATCTGAACCTGTAATTGGTCACTGCCAATTATTTTTTCCCCAAAAAACCTTCTTGTTTTCACTAATGGTAAAGCTGCCCCCATTTTCATGCCATATCCTATTTTCAAGTGTGTGGACAGCACAGCAAAGCCCACAAGCTCTCACCTAGGCACCAGCACCCCCCACAAAAGCCAAAGGAGAATTTTGCACTGTGCCAGGATGGCTCTGAGATGATCCATGTGATGCACAGGGTGTCACTCGAGGCCCAGCAGAGCAGGGGCCCTGGGAACTCATCTGCACAGGAAAACCCAAGCAAGTGGAGGTAATGCTGTGGCTATTCAGCAATTTGCACATTCCTTGGGGCTGGGCAGAGCTGTCTCCCCTTCCACACTGTTACAGTTGGGTCTGTCAGAGCCTCCCTCACACCTTCCCCCCCCCCCTTTTTTGAAACTAAGCATTTCTTTCAAACACAGCTAGCAGCACGTCCCTTTTAATGTGACAGCTCTATGATAAATCTGCCATGAGGCTGACATGAAGACATGAAAGATTTTGCAACTCCCTAACCCATCGATGGTTTCAGCTGCACTTTTTCACCTCTAAGGAAAATGCCTGAATGGCATCTGTGTGAGAAAAGGGGAAAGGGGAGACTCAGAGCTGAGAATTCCACTCCACTCTGTAAAAACCAAACCAACCATCCTCAGAATCTATGAAGAGCAGAGCATGTGTGTGTAAAACTCGCTAAGCCAGTGATTAGGACATTCTCCTAGGAGGAGGATTTGTGTGTCTCTTATAGAAAGCCACGGCTGGGTAAAACAAACTTGTCCCTGGAGATGGCACTGAAAAGTCAATGTTTCCTGCCAGATGGTACAGCACACACACAGGGCCTGGGGGAGCTCCCCCAGCTTCCAGCAGAGCTCCGTGCCCCAAGGACACCCGAAATACCAGGCAAGAGCACGCGAGCACAGCAGAGGCTTCTGTGTTGGGCAGCATCTGAACCGATCACCAAGCAGCCTCTGCCTCCACCACAAACACTTCCTGATGCAAAAACAATTGCTACATGTGCCCCACGACCTTCAGAGACAAAGATAAGGATCTGATTTTGTTGAGTTTTTTTACAGGCCAGCCCCAAATGAAGTGTGAGGAGGCTGATAAATGCAAAGAGCATGGTGCCATGGTTACCAGTGACATTAGRTCCCTGGCTGAGCAAACTGCTGCAGGAATGATTTCTGTATAAACAGAATTAATTATGTCAGCCATGTGTTTATAAAACGTGATGCAATTGGATTTCACAGATGCAGGAGGTGGTTGGTGTTTGCTCTGCCCGCGTGGAGACGCTCCAATGAACTCTTTTGCTCTGCTCAGTGGTCACATTGCCTCCACTGCAGCCTCACCAACCACACCAGCTCTGCCCTGACTCCCAAGAAATGGATTGGCCCTGAGCTGGCTGCAGCTCTGACTTGGTTCTCAAGTCCTCTCCCCTATTGTTCCAAGCAAAACAAAATGTGCCAAAACGAGCTTAATTTTTCTCTCTCTAATGGAAAATACACGTTTACCTTGCATGACATTGTTGAGGCTAAACAAAGCACTGGAATTCTGGAAACCTCAGTCATTCCTGTCCCTGGAATTACAAGCATAACATAAACAGGTTGCAGTTTATCTGGTCTAACCATGAGCCAAAAGCAGAACAGGTTGCTGGGGCTSGTCCAGCTGAGCTATGAATACATCCAAGGATGGAGATTTCACAGCTGCTCTGGGCCCCTGATCCATGTTGTCCCAAGCTCACTGAAGCATTATTCCATGTGGTAGGTTTGTAAGATKAAACAAAGCCTCATCATCTTGCTTTGCATCTATTTTCACTACTGCAAAGTGGAAATAATATTATAATCATCTTTCTTAAAATGGTCAGAGACCTGCTGATGGAAAAGCATGGCAATTGTAATTTCCACTTACAAATTCAAACTGAAGTCTGAGAACAGAAAKGATTTTAAATTCAAGCATGCAAAAGCTGTTTTTTTCCTCAAGTAGAAGGAAGAAGAATTAATCATATTCCCAGATCTGATGCCCAGACCTATGCTACATGCAGCTGCTGTTCCAAGAGGAGACATCAGTTTGGATTTGGCACCAGTGACATGATCTCAGAAATGAGAATTCCAGAGGTTGAACCATTTCCTCTAATGGGATAGAGGTTTCCTTCACCAAACAGAGAAACAATCACTGGGGTAACAGTTGAGAGACAAAAACTGATGATTTTTGATAACACAGCAACAAAATAAATCCTCTAGGATTCCAAGGAGGAGGAAAGATCCTGCTGTGAGTCAAGCACTTCTTCTTGTCTTGGATGTAGGATATGAAGTGAGACTGCAAACTAGTCACAGGTACTTGAACACTAAACTGCTCCATAAAGCTTTGACTTTAGGCATGAATAGAACAGAGCAGCTCAMCTTCTGACACCAGGACAAAGCACTAGGGCCTGCCTGGCTCTTAGCAAAAGTCAACAGGACAAGCTGTGCCCTTGGAAAAGGCACAGGAACTGTCCCGAACAGGAAGAATTAATCTACTGTGTGCTTGGGTTAAAGCTACACAACACACACACCCCTGGGAATATCTGAGGCTCCACTTCCCTTGTGTCCCTAAGAAATGTGGGACACAACACGACCTCGGGGATAAGCAGGAGGTGCATTTGACAGGTTTATTCAGTTTGTATCACACCCAAACAGCAGCAATGCTATGAGCAGCTATTGACAGTAATAGCACTGTAGTGGCATGGATTTTACACTCATAAAATAAATTACTAAATTGGCCTTAATCCCTTCCTCATGCCAACATGGCATCACAAATTAGAGGAGACACATCCATCAACAGCTTGTCATCAGCACAATCAAGGAGACCATTCCTACCAGTCTCTGAGACAATGAGAAAAATAGTGTTTGAACACAGGAGTAAGAAACCAAAGGGTTTTTTTCTTTTGAGATTCTGCCTTAGAAAAGTAACTGCTGATGGTCTCAGACTAATCCAAATACAGCTGATAAGTATCATTTGGTACGTTTTTACAACTAGTACTCTTTCATATCTCACTTCACATCTCTTTACGATCCTTATCCCTTAAAAGCCTTTGATTGATGCTGTGAAAGAAAATCTCTGGAATTCTCATCTTCTTCTGGCTACTTTCAGCCACTTACTGTCAGATACCCACTGTTAGTGACACTCTCTCAAGCTCCAGGTGCTGATACCAAATCCTGGACACAGACAGTTACAGTCTCCCTGCCCCTRCAGCCAACACACAGAATTCACCATTTACTTCACTTGGCACATAAAAACACAACTTCTGCTTACTCCTTCCTTGCCCCATAGTCACGGCAAACAGCTTCTACATTTCCTTGTCCTGGGACTGCTGGATACAGACAATGGGATGATATTTTTGAGAAAACAATTATTTGTTATGTATTTGAAATTGTCTTATGGTYTTTTCACCACTGAGCTAAATGGGGTGGGGTAAGAGGGTAAGTTCAGCCCCCGAGGAATTATAAGGAAAGGTATCAAGAGGAGTCTGATGTTCTATTGGTAAGATTTATCTATTTAAACACAATATGARGTCTGTGGAGTGGATGTCAGGGAAGCAGAACAGAGCACAGAAGGGCTCACAGGAGTGCAGGGGGTGTGACTTGCACAGTCTCACACACCACTGCCAAACCAACAGATCACAGAGGCACTGAGGTCTTCACCAAAAATGGTTCACAGCCCACCTGCAATACTGAGGTGAGACAATTATTCCATTCACACTTTCATCACCCTTTTAGAAACCATTCCCACTGCCTCAAGAGTAAATTAAGGAGAAGAGGATTAAAGACAGAAGAATAATCAARGATGAAAAAAGGCAAAACATGAAAGGATAACAACAACACAAGTACTCTAATTTCACCTCTCAGTAACAACTTTCATTTTTAATCCTTCACTGACCAGGAAAGGACTCTGTGCATTGAAGAAAATGATTATATACAATTTGTGACTATTCTAATGAAATTTAAACAAACCCAGAGGTGAGGAATTTCTACCAAAGTTTTATTTCAAACCAAGAAAACTCAAAGTCTTATTGTGTATATGTMATTACTTGTTTTTTCATTGGAATGAAAAAACCCTGCAATCAATCCCTGATTTATTTTTCTTTTCCATTCTGTATCTACCAATGGGATTTAACAGTTCAGTTTTACTCCCATACACATCCCCTCTTCTATAAAAGTTCTCCTACCTGCAAGTTGCTCAGTGAGTACAATGCTTATTCCAACTGATGCTACCCCAGAATCTATAGTTCCCTATAATGTTTGAGGCTGTTCCTGCAGAATGCTATAACCCCAAAATGAGAGTGCTGAGTTTTCACAGCTGTCCTTGGTATCCCCCACAAGTGATTTCTGAAGCAAACTACAATGAAAAGAGCTGACAAGCACTGGGCATATTCCTGGTATGCTAGAAACAGGCAAGGAAAAGGCTCACCAAGTGTGCCCAAAAGGATGGCTCTGTTGACAAATTCTCCTCCGATGGAGGAGGCAGCCCACCCCTGGGATTAGCTCCTGACCACACTCATTTGGAATGCCCCAAACAAGGCAAAACCACTTTTCCCTAATTTGCAGCATCTTCTGATTTGTGAGAGCCAAGTATCTATTAACACGGACACATATAAAGACATGCACATGGAAATGTATTTAGAAAAGCACACACAACATTTTACCTTCTGAAGGATAAAACACAATGTRTGTGTATACAAATTCACCTGCATTTACATCCTTCCTGCTTTGCACCTGCCCATCGAGGGAGAGGGAGAGCCAAGCATGTCACTTTATCTTTCACTCCATATGTGAAGCAGCTCGTGCATTTTTCTAAATACTTTTTATTTAAGACAAATATACCCCATCCTAGCACCAGTCTCTTCTAAAATAGCCACTTCAGCAGCCATGTTTAAGATGTTCTTTTCTAATGATAAGAGCAGTAACAAGAGGATTTGAGGTGTCAGGATTCAAGATAATCTTYTGGCAGAACACCAGCAGGGAGCTGTAGGAAACCACACTATAAATCTGGCTGAGGTGCTAAGACATTCTAAATAGTGAATCTACTTTATCAAAGCAGCAACTGTGTCATCTCTTTTTACCTTTGCTTATTTTGGGTATTTTTAATGCGTTCACATAGTTCTACTTAAGTGCTAGACAGTAGTTGTATATAGGACTGAGTGTGAAAGCAATGCTTTCACAACCACTTTTAATGCAGCTATAAGCTGCATATTAAAAAAAATGGCAACATAAATGCTTRAAGACTAATACAGTTCGAGAAAGAAAAGGAAAAATAAAGGAAAAAAAAAATCAGGATGCTGTGAGACAACAGAGAAGTAGAAATAAAAGCAGCCAAGAAGGTGTTGGTTTGAAGGCATTGTGGAGGCACCAAAACATCATCCACAGCAGGGACCAGAAAAAGAAGATGCAGAAGATGCGTTTTTCACTCATGTTTCAGCACTACAACAAAATAATRGGTCCTACTTGCACAACCTATTTAAACTACAAGCACACTTCTCAGAGAAGAACAAAGAATGAAGGAGAGAAGGAAATTTTTCTAGGCTGATAAAAATCAGAGTTTGGAAACAGACACTTATGTACMCAGCAACTCCTTAGTTCAGAACCACCTGGATAAGTGGTGCTGCCTTTAATCCTCCTCTCTCATCTCTCAAGAGTAACAATCCAGAGCTGTCATGTAACAGTGTGGGAAGAAGGTGGTTCCATCACTATTCTCACCCTTCTACAGACAGGATGGAGAAAGTTCCAGGGGGGAAAAAAAAAACGGAAAGTATTTCAATTTAACATTTCTCTGGGAAAAGCATTTACAATGCTACCTCTTGTTGGGTGAAAAAGTGGATTTGTTTCTTTAGCACTTGCTGCATTTCTTTGTGGAAGCTGTTCACTGCCCCACTTGGCACATCCTCTCTGGATTTTTCTCCAGAACTGGCTTGTGGCAGCTCAACAAGAGAGAAAAACCATGGTGCGTTGTAGGGCTTGGTAACTGCAGACACCCAAACTCCATCTTCATTTCCTATCCAAAATTCTTCACAAATAAACCACAGAAATCAAGCACTGAGTTTTAAACACAGAAAGCCAAGATTTACTCCTATAAAACTGGGGCTCTGAGCAGAAACAGAGCCCTGGAGGGAGCAAAATTTTTGCTTTAAATACCCAAGTATTGCTCAGCTGGTGAAGACCTGCAAGAGCAGCTTTGGGTTCTGGTTTGCAGCTGTTCTGTAGCAGTCACAGCACAGGTAAATCCAGCCCATTTTCACAGCCAGATAACCTGAGACACAGGGCAGCTGGAAGGTTTGAGCACAAAGCAAACCCACTGCCAGAGAATGGAGGAGAACAGAGGGAATCTACAATTATTTCTAATTTTATAAGGAAGCTATCCAAGAAAATCATCAGGGCTTTTACGTCTGCTCTGCTGTGCCCTTYGAGGAGCATCACCACCTGCACCACCAAAATAGGAATTTGCAAAGCTGATTTTCAGTGAGATTTCCTCCAGCTTTAAATTGATCTCTTTCTGAAAAAAAAAAAAAAAATTAATTTTCCTCAAGAAGAATCAGGACCCTCATGGAAAACATAATAAAAAGTTTTCTGGTTTAAAATTTCTATTTATTTTTTYGCCTTAAAAAAAAAAATCTATGCTCTGTAATATTTTGGACTTCTCAGTATATTTTCTTCTGAAGTTTTCATTGGGATAAAMCCTAAACTAATTACTTGATGATCTCTAAGCCTCAAGATCACATTTCCTTGCACATGCACAATGAAAAATATTGAATAAAGCTTCTAAGAAGCCTTTCATTGCTGGGTACTTAGCAAAATTGATTGAAATTCAGGTTTTTTTGCCCACTGGCAAATTCTGATAACTCAGTATCTATTTGCATTCCAAATCAACACGAAAAATTGAAATATTCACAGATTCTGTAAAACAAAAATGCACTTAACAATTTTGCCATAGAGAAAATTGACTTTTCAAAGCAATTTAAATGCTATTTTTCCTCTCTTGGATACACCTTCTCCTGGAAGTCAGCGTGGGGACTCATAGCCCTTATTTTCCTCAGTGAGATATCATATGCATTTTTCCCCCCGAACAATTCATGTGCTATTTTTGTCAAAAGAAAAAAATAAAAGCAGCACTTACTTAAATCCAGAGCTTTTTCTACCAGTATATTGCTACTTTTTAAAATTAAGCCTTTAGGTATTGAATGCAATTTGAAGATGAGAAGAAAAATATTTACAGCCCAAAGTAGCCAAGTGACCATTAATCATTAAAGTGAAAATCACCTCAAACCCAGATTTAAGTTATTACATTAGAGACTTGAAGCTAAACCCTTCCCCTCTCACCACAACACTATTGCTTAGTGCAGGCTCTCTCTTTAGTTTTTTTCCTAGGAAAAAATCCAAAGTAAATGCAATTTTTTTACCTAAAGCAAAACAGAAGCAAACACAAGTCTCATGTGGTTCACGGAATGGGAAAAACCTTCTCTTTTTTATCTTTTAAATGTATTTTTAAGCCGAGTCCATTGGGACAAGCTGCAATAAATCTCCAAGTGCCTCCACAGTCCTGTATTTCCCAGTACAGCTCACGCACCCACATTGTCCAAAAAGCTGGGCTGTGTACAATGCCAAGYAGAGTTAATGACTGTAATTAGCACTGCCGGGGGCAGCAACATGAGGCAGGTATTTATACACATGGGGAAGCTCAATTGTGCCAGAGGTGCTCCCTGGCACTAAACAGGAGGTTACCTGGGATAAGCACACAGTCATGGCAAGCTGCCTTCAGAGATGTTTTATATTAACAGCAAAGAGTGATTCTCACAGTAGGGACACTTTTAAAACTATTTGGAAGTGCATTATGATTAAAAGCTCTATGAGCAGGTTCAGAAGTGGCTGTTAGGATGTGCCTAGGACAAACAAAATGGAAAGCAGACACTTCACATTGATTATCATCATATCTGGTCTCCATCAAGAGCCAGAAATTACCTATATTTATCCCATTTGCATCATACATGTCAGTTGATGTATAAATAGAAACGAGTGTATGGGATCTTGTGCTGAACTACACCGGTGAGTCACCAAAGAGGGGGAAGGATAATCTTTTCTCCTGCCTGTATAGGCAAGGYAGTTTTTATTAGCAAGCTGAAAGCAAGATTGGGGTACAGAAAATTCTGATTAGAGAGAGAAAGCTTTTTCCCCACAGAGACAGGGGCCCAGATAAGCCATGGGATCTCCTTAAATTCTGCTGGACAAGACCCTGAGCAAACTGACTGAACTGAAAGCTGGCCCTGAGTTAAGCACAGGCTTGGACTAGAGGCCAGTAGAAATCTTTAAAATTTAAAGTATTCTATGATTCTAAGAGGCAACATGGCCCAAAATAGAGAGGCAGTTCTGGGAATCCACAGTATCTGAGCACCTACCTGAAACTGTGCTCAGAGTCTATTGACTCTTCTTTGAAATCCAGCAAGCTTTTTTTCTTGCTGGGAGACAGTTTTTATGTTGCTCTGAGTGATAAAAGTACATAACTATAAATCTCTCTCAGACTTGAGGAAAGTTGGGTTGTACAGGGACTGTAGAATATTGCACTAGAAGCCTTAGAGGGGGTTTAGGGAATAGAAGGGTTAGGGAAAGGGGAAATGCATCTCACTTCTAGCACCATCATTTAAATCCAATTCTGTTGCTTGCATTTATCTCCACAGTGTTTCCTATCATAAATCACRTACTCTTTTCCTGCTGCACAACAATAAACAATACAATCAGCAGCAACATCTGGGCTCTGCTTTTCTTAATAGCACCTTCATGCAGTTACAATGTAAAGTACAAGAAGTGAAATTGGAAATAAAACAGAAATGCTAATTTGACACTTGGAACTTTACTACAGCTACMCAATTTTAAGTAATTTTAACTGTAGACTTTTGCTGTTAGGTTATAATCTTCAATAACACCTTTTCCACCCAGAGACATTTTCTTATCCATCATCACGTGTGTTTTGGATGGTTTAGACTTATTTTTCCTACTCTTTTTGTTACAGAAGGCTGTGGAACTGAGTCACTTTGAGGCAAGATTTCCCTGGATGCAGTGAGTGTCCCCAGTCACTGTTCCCTGCCACGYTTCAGGATGAACAGAGGTACACAAGCTTCCCCCCAGCACCAATATTTTAACTGTATTACCTTCTACCTACCTGACCACGTTTAGAAAGGGCACGTGCTGAAAACCCTCATTTTATCACCCCTCCTCGTGCTCCTGGTGTCACTGTGCTGGCCTTTCAACCTCTGTGCAACGCTTCAAGCAACACACGTCAGAAACTGCCCTTTAGTGATAAAAATGCAATGGCACCCAAAGCACTAAGGGAGAAAAGCACAAGCTTTGTCTCACAGTCCTTTGGAAAGCCATGGAGCAAGAGACACTGCTTACAAGATACTTGACCTGTAACATAACTGCAAATGCAGCTGTGAATGCATGGTAGTGCTTAAAGTGTTCCTYGCAGAGGAAATTCGCTCTTTACACACCAGTTTATACTATTTGTACCCCTGGGAACATCACCAAACCTCTAATTTCCTTTAGCTCAACATAACATTGATCCACAAGGACCTTTGGGAATGTTCCCCCTTCTCATTATATTAAGAGGCTTTTTTTTTTCCTGTGGATAGATAAAGTGTATTGAGTTTCCCTTCAAACACCACCTTAGCACTCCATGAAAACACCTCCCAAAGTTCCTGCAGCCGAAGCTGCTGAGTGCAAACACCTCCAGCATCACTCAGCTGATGGAAAGGCTGGAGAGGGGCCAGCACTGTTCACTGACTCATCATCTCTGCCGCTGCTGCTCTCCAGTCAGCCTTAGAGAAAAGCCTGGGGTTTTGTTCCTGTTTATTTGCCAGCCTCCTCCAAGAAAATTTCTTTTGTGTTCCCCGGTAGCACCTTGAAACTCTGGTGTCACGGTGGCTACAGTAACACAATTCACAGTAATTCAGAAGCAAGTTAATTAGCTACAAAAATATGGAAAATTCACTTACCACATCGCTGAGATTTGTGAAGTGTTTGCATCCAGTCTCCTATTTTCTTATTCCTYGTTCTGCCTGATTAACACATGATGCATTTTCTTCTGTCTTGAGGTTAGATGCCTGAAGCTTTTCCACAGGAAATTATGAACAATTCAAATTTCTCCAGTTGACGTTCATTGTTTCACTAGAAAGAAAAAACAAACGAACAAACATTTGATGTGTCTCAGGTTTTTTATTTCCCATGAAATCAAATAATCACCAGTACAGGCTGATCCCAAAATCTCATTTACTTCCACGGGTTTGAAAAAATTATTCAATAAATTTGGGTCAAACRCTGTTTTAAGATTAATAAGTGATTTACTGTTGACTTTGGGCAACCAGAATTCTATTTTGTATCTCTACCAGGTGAGCAAATTTGAAACAACCCTGTCTGTCATACACCAGCTAATTACGCTAATTTTTGCTATCACTAATTAATAGTAACTATAAATTGGAAAGATGTCCGTTTAGCTTTATTTACATAACAACTTCACAGTAAAACTGCACATATCACAAGTACATTGGGACATCACTGTGAGAGGAAGATGATGGAAAATTACAGAGGTCATTGTCTGTAATTGCTGCCTTCAACCAAACAGTTACAGAATATTAGGGAGTCCAGGCCAAAAGGACAAATTTCAACATGAGGTGTCAGACTTGGCAAATTACTGAACTGAAAGCCACRGGAAACATAAAAAGTCACCTGGAGTGCACTTCAGAAGCATCATTTGGAAAAATTATTTGTAGCAGGGAAATGAAACCAGAAAGAGACCAAAGGAACAAGGAAGGTACAGGAGGAATTCACTGTGTGTCACCAATTTCAYGACACAACTGGGCAACTTCCCAGGACCAATCCCTACAGCAGGAACTAAGTGCAGCTAATGGTGCTCACGGATAAAGATGGACAACACCCAGCACTTTATCAGGGGTGAAAAGAATAGGTTTGTAATGTCCACATCTGCACTCTACAGACATGAATTCCTGAACACCACTACCACTACTGCAGATGGAAATTCTGGGGGGAAATTAGGCAGCTCTGCTCAAACCCAAGCCACACTATCACACTTGTATCTAAACTCTGAATGTGAGCTGTACCCAAAATGTTGTCCATATGTTGCTTTTTGGCAAGGGGATTTTAGTGAAAGGAGGTTAAGTAGTACATTCAGACAAGCTCTGATAATTCATGTGTGGAGCAGACACAAAATAAGGAGCTGCAGTTGTATGGCTGGAGGCAAAAGGGAGAGAAATGGGAAGAGGGAGGGAAGGAAGCAAGAGGTCTACAGCTGAATCGTCCCAGCATCCCCATCTTTTTTGTTTTTACGAGAATCTTTGGATGTGGAAAACCAGTTTAATTTGCTAGTTTGTCATTAAATGCTGGCCTGTGCCAATAACTACCGCATAAAGCAGGTAACTTCCAATAATTTCTATAAGAGAAAGCAAAAATGTTACTGATAGTGTCTCATACATCTCCCTTGCCTGATTTTTTTTATAATTCTCACACCCACTACCCAAAATGAAATTTAAAAAAAAAAAAATCTAACTATATTTAAAAAAAGAGTAACAAGCCATCCCTGACATTTTTCTGACTGACCTTAAACCTCCAGCTACCCATGTTCTGTTCCCACCCACACAGGTGGGAAGCCACTGTGACACTTCATTCAGGGTAGAATCACACCAGTTTAGAACCACTGAGGATCATAAATATGATGCCAATTGAAGGGGTGGGGACGGGGGGACAGACCACACAAAAACCCCACAAAACCCTGATGATTTCTATGAATAAATGCCCAAAATTCAAATTCCACAGCTGGCAACTGCAGAGAAGCTCCTCTCCCTGCAGATTTCTTTTCAGCAGGAAGATTAATTAAGGTGGGTTKTTTTTTTCCTTTGCATGCAGGAAATTCCCTCTGCATCTGCCACACAGAGTGATTCTTTCATTTTCAGGAATAGGAATTCAAAGGAATCCCTGAAGCACATCAGAGTTAGGCTTGTGCTAAGTATTAACCGTACTTTTCTTTGAAAAGATTTTATTTGTCTTATTTAAAGCATGAACACTAATTCAAGGCTTGCTGTCACTTTGCCTCTGCATTGCTAAGACAACTGAAGAAGYTAATGGAATACATAAAATACTGCAATAAACCCAAGTTTGCCCCACAGCATTTCAAGTTCCCTTTCTAAATTAGTTCAGGGAAACAGCAATTGGGTCACTCTCTTTTTAGATCTCCCAACAGCAAAAAGGCAGATTTCCTGGATTTTGGTAAAGAAGCCCAAATTGTTGGTTAATTAACAAAGCCATTTAACTTTAGAAAATCAATCAAGTCCCAGAAGTGAATATCAAGGTTACCTTGAGTCAAGAGCATTGTAAAGGAATAAAACAAGGTTTTATCAGTATCACTATGCCATATGGTAACACGAAAATAAAACATATAGGAGAAGAATCCAATGCTTTACTCRGAACATGGATGAAAGAGAGGATTTCAGTGGGTAAGAGTTGAAAGCAGCATTGGCAATACCTTCAGACAGTTCTGTAATGATCAGGGACACAGCAATTACTTTTTCTCTCCCAATCACAGAGGGGAAGATAAAACACACCACGGATTTTATTTTTTTTTCTTTTTAAATAAAAGAAGGGTCATTCAGATTGAAAGTTGTGCAGCTGGTTAGAAGTAGCACTAACATTAGCCACAAAGCAGGACAAGTTTAAACAAAGTCACAGAGCTCAAAYACGGATGCCAATAAAGCCTCACTGCATTGTAGCATCCAGGAGAGCAAAACCAAGCAGATAGCTGAGGAATGGATAAATCCCAGGAGCAAAGTGGAATGTGCAAAGAAGGGACACAAAACCTCCACAGACAACTCTGCTGGGGCTGCTGAGGGTCTGACTGCCTCACCAAAGTGCTGCTTTTCCCTGGACAATCTTACCAAAAACATGAATACTGAAAGCGCTCACCAGCACAACCCACCCAGCTCCAGGTGCCACAGGACTCCATGAACATTACGATAGTGGGGAAAAACAAACAATAACTTCAGGAAAGGAACACAGAGACACACGTTAGCTTTGCAATACAATACTTCTAGATTTGCTAAAGAATATTTGTCTAAAATCCTTCCATATCTAGCAGTGCTCTTCTGAGTGTACAAGTCACATCCATATTGTTTTGGGATATTTTTTGYATATTTTTTACACAAAGCCCCTCAGAGAGCTAAGTGGGCTCAGGGGGTTAAAAATAAAGATTGACATTTTAACTACTGTGACAACATAAACTAAGATGTTCTCAAACACCATGACCGGGGAGGGGTACAAGCAGCCTGAACTCACCTGACACGGCCCGGCAGACATTGATTCCCCCTCACGGGAACATTCCCGCCCAGTTTTCCCGGCAACTCTGAGGGGAAAAAAGTGCAGCCCAGGTGCCGGGGTCCCTGGTGGTCCAAGGACCAAGCTCAATTCCCAAAATATTTGCAGCACAAGCAACCAAAAGTGTTCTGGCAAGCGCCAGGGGCTGTGGGTGCCGTGAGGGGACCCGGCACTGGATGAGGCCCCAGCAGCCCCTCAGCCTTACCACCGGGGCAAAATGGCGCCTTGCCCTGAGGAAAATCTTCCAAAAAATAAACGCTTAGTGTCTTATACATACTATTTTATAGGGAAAACACTTTTCCCTGGCATTTGGCAGCAAAACCTAACTGGCTGATGTGGTGTGGGGTGGTGAGAGAGCTTGTGTGTCCCTCTCACCCTCACGGCAGTGGGGACTGGAGCCCCCTCCCCACAAAGCCCATCCTTTCCACAACGAGGCAACACAACTGAGAACAGCGGCTAGAAAAGTGGAAAACAAAGTTCAGTACCCTACACATTCAGATATTCAAGGAATTTTGAACAAGGAATTTTAAACACACACAAAGAAAAACCTCAGAGCCCTTAAACTGCCATATTGATGAGCTCTCTCTGGCTCCCATTCCACAAATCCTTCTAAAACAGTCACATCCAGAGCAGTATCAGGATATAATTTCAAATGTGCATTGTTTATCCCTCCTGATACATTATACATACAGCTCAGCTGGCTCAGAATGCAGGGGGAATCCAAGCACAGCACTTTTAATACAAAAATTCATTAGAAAACAGTCCTGGTCTCAACCAAAACAGGCCATTCTTCCTTTTAGATTTCAGAAATAACGTTATGCAAAAAAGTGATTACAGTTGTAATGATAAAAAATGAGGGGGAAATGACAGTAAATAATGTAGCATCTTTTCTGAGCACATCAAGGGTTTTGGAGCTTCAACATGTGAAGGGTCTTTTTTACCTCAGTGAGCTGGGTGATATAAGGTGTCTAAATGTAGAGAAAAGGAAAATATCATCTGTCACTGCTRTAACAGCAAGAAGATAAAATTATTTCTACAGGCCGAAAACAGAAGTGCTCCTGAAAGAAATCATTACTGGAGAATTATTYTTGGAACAGTATTCATCAAGGGTTTAAGGGCGGAAAAAGAAAAAGTGTGCATTGGGGATAAGAAACATAACAATAGAAATTAACTATTTCAAATGCCTACTGAAATAAAATTTCTACATTGAATTAAAATTTCCTTTTATTTGGTGGACACAGGCCAAGGATGCTGCAGAAGGAGGGTCAGTACTACAGACTTAAAAATCTAAACTGAGACAAAACCAGCCATAGGAGCAGTTTTTCTGTCTTACAGTTCTGTTTCCTATACTGTCACCAAAACACCTGAATTGCCGTGTAGAGGGGCAGCCTCTCCAGTCCATCCGTGTCATGTTTAGCCAGGATGGACCTGGGAAGCCTGGGAACCACTCTGGCTTCAGCTCAGAACAGCAGAGGCTCTTTGGAACCTGCTGTGGATGGCCTGACTTATCCCATCCGGCACAAACACCCACACACCACCTACACTGCTCAGAGAGTCAAATTGGACAAGAAATCTTTATTTAGCAGCTCAGTGAAGCACTGATTCTACAAAAAGTGTGTTGGAGAGGGATTCTCACCACAAACTAAGGAAGAATAGCACAGGAAGCAATTTTAGGAACTTTTACATAATTAAACTACCACGTTTTTCCTTTTCCTTGTTGTGTGGGTGACACATGAAACAATGTACTAAGCTAGAGATGTTATACAGACTGATAGTGATACCTTTTTTATTTTAATGCCATGTAAACCAAGACTTGATATGAACTTAGGGCCAGAAGACACGGTATGAGCTGTAACAATTCTGATCAAGCAATGCCAGCAGACTGGTTCCATTTTCCCTGTTTTCCAAACAGAATCAAGGCTGCTGCTTTCCCCTCTTGCACCACTGTGGCCACACCTTCTTTCCCATCCACCTCAGGACTGTGATTTTGGGCAATTTGAGAATCAGATCAAAGCATTCAGCAAAGCTGCAAGATGCCTATGTGAGATCTGAATGTGTGAGAGATGGCATGGAGAATTCCATTCAGCTTTCTGAATGCAATCAAGGGCTCTCTCCTCTGACCATGATTCTTTTCTCAGGTTTAAAAAGTAATGCTGTGTTTTCTGAATAAGGTTCAAATTATTAATCTGTTTGCTACAAATTATTACATCTATTATAAAGAACAAATTATGATTTTACAGGTTATTTTTCTTTAAATCGAGGTTTGAGAATTTTCCCTTTTACACCCCCARCCTTCCCTTCTAAAACACTGTTAGTCTAAAGAAACCTTATCAAAGATAGGTGGTCTCTGTGTTTCAGCAGCTGGAAAACCTTTCTTCCTTTAAATCCTTTCACTGGAAAAAAGGAATGAAGAAATCTTGCTTAAAGTTCCTGAGAATATTCCATCAGGTTGAAGTCAACTAGGAGAGCTTTCAGCTCCAACAATGAATGCTGAATGTACAAGTCATACATTAATCATTTATGATTTTTAATCGTTTCTGCTTTGACAAAAATGCTCCTGCAGGCACCAGGCACTCAGAGCAGCCTCTTCCAGTGCTCCATACTGGGATGTAGGAAATAGCATCCATGTTCTCAAAGAAAAGGAGAAACACTGGATATACTGAATGTCAGTGTGATCAAAGGGATCAGCTAAAATACTCATTGCATGATCTCTCCACTTAAATACCTTTTGTCTGTATAAGTCTCAGACAGGATTTCATCTAAATTTGCAGTGAGCATTTCTATTTACCTAGCTCGTTCAAACTGCAGATATCATTAAAAGAAATTCAATAATACTTGGTCATCATCCTGACAAATCCTGAGGGAATGTAAATGCCTTGCAGACAAAATCCTTTCAGATTAAATCCAAGGTAGGTCACTACAGAAATCTGGTTGAAGACTCAAGCTCAGGACATCACCAAAACTTGCAGCAGCACATGATGAAAGGCAGCACAACACTCTGTGATAAATGCACAAATTTTCCAAGACAGGTATAATAATTGCTTACCTAGATAACCTTCTGGAAGACTGACATGAGCGTGCAAAGACAAGTCAAAGGGGAACACCCCCCCCCAAAAAAACCCCAGGAAATCCAACCCTGAACACATGAACTTAATATTCAGTTTGTTCTGTATAATTTCTATTTTAAATCAGGCTGTTTGCATTAACAGCCAGGGTGCAAAACACAAAGTAGATTTGGAAAGAAGATCCATGATTAGCAATGACTCTCCAAAACTACAAGACTTTGGTGCATTTTCCTGAAGCAGTCACCAAGAAAAGTCCCATGATCACATGACCAGCACCAGCTACTTCCCTTCTGCAACAGGAGACAGAAACACAAATAATAAACAGGTATTTTCACTGGGTTCCCCTTTCTGCAGGAACTCCTTTTGTCTTTCCTTGGAGTACTGAACAGAACCATGACTGAACTTGCTTCAGAGTCCAAGGATGCAGAGGATCACTGCAACCAAACTSTTCTGTGTTTTCTCAGCTACAGAAGGGTTCAAGGAATTTAAAAATAACCTCCTTTTTGTCTCACCGATACAAAGGTTTTTCTTTCAGCAAAAGCGTTTTCACCAGCACCAGCCAATCACTGGGACTGCTACATTTAGCAGCAGCAGAGATCCAAACTGGCAGCAGCAGGGTTGTACAGCCCCTTCTTAAAGAAGATTGACACTAGAGACCAAAAAGGCTCTCAGCTACTAAACTAAACCTACCCAGATTACTTCATTCATGCCCAGACTCCCTTTCAGCACAGGCTCACTCAAAAGATTTCTATCCTGGTAATATTTGCTGATAAGAGTAACCTGCACTCTCCCATGGTGCCCTAATATCATACACTAGGCTGGGCTTTAAGAGGTRTACAAGACAAGTCGGTATTTGTAGGATTATTTTGCCTTATCTGCTCTTTATTCTGTCTGCTCCCTTCCCACATGGATTTCCTTGTTTCTAAAAATCAACCCCAAACACTTCAGATTTCTYTCTTGTTTCCAAGTCTGGAGCCACACCTGGAATTGCCATCTGTAAGTTGAAACATTAGTTCAAACAAGGCATTGTCATTCATTTTTACCTGAATTCCAGGAGGATTTCAGACATTCCRTGATCATCCTGAGTTTAAAATGAATTAGTAATACACTCATAAATCAACCTAGACTGGAAAGCAAGAAAACAAGTGAAGTTGTGCTTTATTCTGCTTTCTTTTTAAAGGCTGCCAACCCTATTTCCTTGGATTTGAGATCTGGGCTGTCCACACCCTTGGTGTGGTGTATTTTAGAAAGGGACAAGGCTYATCACTGCATTTGAACGATGTGGAAAGGGGAGTTTATCCTGGAGGTGCTGAGAATTCTGAGCTGGAGGGGCAGCAGTAAGTGCTGCTGTCAGCAGTGCTGTTTGCAGGGGTGCAAAATTAATTTTTCTCCGAGACAAAGGCCGAGATATTCAGCTCTAGAAATGAATCTCCCAATGTAAACTATTTCCACTTCAAGAGGAGCTTTACTCAATTAAAGCCTGCAGTATCAGCTTCAAGTGAAGAGATCAGACGGAGGTCCCCAAGCAATTACATGAAACAAAGTCACCCTTACAGCAGCTTCTCTAATAAAACCGGGGCTCGATTTCATACTGTTTTATCCTCCAGAGATATTTGCTAACTAGGTTTCAAAAGGAATTCAACTTTTGCAATTCACAACCCCAGATTAAGAAATCCAGTCCATAGGTCAAAGACACAATTACCTCCATTTCACATAAATCTCCTTCCCTCACAGAAGAGCTGGCAGCTTTTTTCCAAGACGAAATGAAAAGAATCAGGTAACTGATGTATGAACATTTTCTCATGGTCTGTGACTCCTCTCCTAATCTGCCTGAAGCTTCAGTTTTCTGCAATTTAATATTGTTACTTACAAAAAAACCCAAAACGTGAAAGACTTATTTATATACAGCTTGATGGAGGTAATGAAACTCAAATTGTTGCTTTGCAGAAATATTTTTAAAACCAATTGGAAAACCCCACTTTTTTTTTTCAGTCTTCCAATCAGGAATTCCTCCCTGGATTTTTAATCTGTTGCTCCGTCCAGTGACATTTCCACCTTCTGCAGTGGTCTAATGAAGCTTTGCAGACTAAAATCCTGCAGTGAACTTCAGTCTGCTCATGTGGACTTCTTTATTCTCTGTAACAGATTTAAACCAAGTTTGTTGCCTTGTCTGCAGCCATATTCTGTAATTCTTTTTAATTTTACAGTGATCATCAACTTACCATGGACTTAAACACTCATCCAGGTATAAATCACAAACATACAAAATATTGCACTGCATGTGAAGCTGATTAATGTTTCTCTTAACACCTGCTTGAACTCTTACCTAACTCATTGCACATTGATGCAAAACTATAATTTTTTCCTTTGCTGCAAGGGAGCAAAGGGATGAACTGAGCAACATCCCCTTTGCAACCTCAGCTGTTGGAACTAACATGTGGAACAGCACAGGCAAAATTTCAGTTCTACTTACAACAGATTTAAAACTCCCCCTGGCCAGAAAAATCACCTTTTTCTCACAAACTACAGCTATAAACAACAATGAAAAAGACAAGCTCCTCATCCAACTTTATTACCAAATCAACCACTGAAATACTGGTAAACCTCTAAATCTTGAGAAGGCATCCAAAAAATCTGAAAGCTACAATAGCTTAACGTCAAAAGCTATTTTTTTCTCTAACAATAATGCAATGGCWGTGCCTTTCTGTAGCCTTTCACAGACAATTCACACTACAGCAAACCCGTGGCTTGTGACAGTGATACTAACACACAAAAATCTATCAAGGACATTCAAAGCAAATGCAACATTTCATTCAGATATCAAAATCTTGGGTGCGCACTGGAGATAGACAAGGTGTAAACCCAACACCTTTATGTCCTCTGCWTGTATGGTGTCTGACACACGGACCYAACTGAGCTGCTGAAGCACTAATGTGCTAAATAATAAAATAAGCAAGCAAATGCCTCCACAACCCRCCACTGCATTTGAACAATGTGTTTAAGAGCTATGGTTAAGGCAGCAAAAAATAGGTGAACAGCAGGAAGAGTCTGACTCACTCCTGCAGCTTAGATTTTTCAAGCATCCTACCTACCATTGATGGCACAGTGATAAGGGATGAGCACAAACACCCGTAAGGCAAGGCTGGAAATTGCTCTAAACACACCAGAGGCAAATATAATTCCTACACGAAAAGCAACTCTAAATTATCTGCTATTT
Organism: Amblyornis subalaris; assembly: GCA_018881555.1. Lineage (NCBI taxonomy): Eukaryota > Metazoa > Chordata > Aves > Passeriformes > Ptilonorhynchidae > Amblyornis > Amblyornis subalaris. The sequence continues at coordinate 2,051,618 of JACAXG010000031.1, forward strand.
TATACGCACACTGTGCAAAAACACAGCAAGAGCACACTRCAATGATGGTTTAAAAACACAAAGCAAGGAAGTGGCCATTTTCCGGGGAAACTAAAGGGAGAGAGAGAAAGGGAACTCGCAGGAGTAAGTATTGGCATTTTTATCAGCACTGCTGCTCTTGGTGGGGATCAAGAGTCTCATCAAGGCACAAGTCAACCCAAAGCATCACTGTCTCAACTGGTGCTCTGGCAAAGAGCTTGACCCAAGTGCTTCATGCTGCTGAGAATTCCCCTCTGCTACTGCAGATGCCTGGTAGCAGCAGCTGGACCCTTTCCTCTGACAACCCTCCAGGGAAACTCAGGGAACTGCTTAGRAACAAGTTTGGGCTCTTAAAGTAATGCGCCCAAATCCTCCTGCTCTTTAAAGCCACTGCAATGTTAAGTTCTGAGGTCAAGCTCCAAGGAATTGGGGTCTGGGAGAAAGCAGTTTCTTGTGTGTGCTAATGATGAAGAAAGAGAGGAGTGTGCTCCCCCCTAGATCTGATCAATCATCCACAGAAACCGACTTCAAACATCTCTACATGTTAGAAGCCAGTGCTTTCTGTGTGCATCCTACCTCTCAACCTTCCCACACCTGTAAAAACCCAACTCCCAAGCGGTAAATCGCATTTCAGCTGGTATTTTTGGCCACAACAGCATCACTGATTCAGATTTCTGACCATAAGCAAAACTTCTCACTAAATGTRAGACACACTTGCTGCTGTCACCAAGGGGGTGGCAAGGTAGCACTRTCCCTTTTGCTCTGCAGATAAGAACCTGCTTTGCCTCTTTTAGGTTTGCAAGTACAGCAGAGTGACTTTAGTAGGTAACAGGAGTGAGCAGGAACTGCTGCAGAGTTCAGCCATCCTGCACCAAGCCCAAGGGTGGCTAAATAAGCTAGTATGGACCAAAATGCTGTAGATAATTTCCAACTTTTCTTTTTTTAACATTGTCAGGTTATGTAATGACGTGTCACCCTGACAGATTATGAAAAAATGTACTTTTTTGAGTAGGCTCAATTCATTAATTAATGATGCATCTAAACCAAAATAACTGACAGAAGCCTCCTGCCTCACCCAGTGTTGTGTGACCTTTATTTATAGATGTATCACTTCCACTTACACATAGTGCAGACTATATGTGAAGAGGGAAGCAAGAATTGTTCCCCTAGTGCCAGATTCGGTCCTAAATAAAGCAAGAGGCTGTGTGGCTCTAAGCAGAAGAGGTGGGCTTTGAACCTAGCACTTCCAGGAAGACAGGAATAGGCTGGCAGTGGGAGTAGGAGATTGTAACACATGTTCCATGAGTACTAAACAAAAACCCTGCTATGGTACAGGAAACCTCGAGATGTGCATACACAATTAGGAGTGTTTAAGTACATATTCTGCTAAGTGGAGTAAAACATTAATTCTCATTTCTTCTGTCCAACGAGTCAGAGTTTGCTATGGTACAATAAACATGCCAGAATACCATCCTTCTGCATTTAGTGCTAGAACAGACATTTAGTGGAATTATGAGTATCTCGGATGCACCCTGACATGATTTGATTCAACTGCAGCTCTTCTCAGGTACAATTCCTATTAATCTACTTACAAATAACTCTGAAATAATTCTTTATTTGGACTTCCAGACAGTTCAACTGTCCTCATAAAATTAACATGTAAAAATCATTATCAAATATGACCCTTTTTAACACATTTAAAAACCTAAATGCTCTCACGTCAAGATATCTGACATTTGTATGTGCTATTAATGACATATCAAATATCCCTGTGTGTTTCATAGACTTATAGCCACCAAGAATTTTATTTTCTCCATGGAGAAACGCACCAATGCACGTCTGAAAGCGCAGAGAGGCTCTGTGGGCAGAAAGGATGTGCTGCCATTACCACAAAGGCCTTTGCTGGTCCTCAATCTGGAGTAGCTTTTCCCCTGACACTGCATTGCCTGTTTTACCCATCCAGAGAGCAYCAATTTGACCGAGGGAATCAAGCAGAAAACAGAAAACAAGACATTTGTAAAGACATTTTAAGAGCTACCACTGGCACATTACAATTTGGCCTTCTGCAGGCCACTGACTGTGCAGCAGAGGTTGATTGCCTAAATAGATTCATTTATTTTAAAGGCAGCCAGCTTTCCACATACCTCTGTATAAAAYAAAGTGGGATACTGCCTATCCATTACCAGCACCTCTGGCACACGCATTTAGAATTATTCCTTATTTATCCTCACTCCTATCTCTATTTTAGATCAAATATTCTGTCTCCTGCTGTTATCTTGGTTAATTAAAATGACCTTGGGAAAGCAGACCAGCCACAAATGCTTAATGCTACCCTGCTGATCCCTGAATAAGGGAAGTGACTGATCTATCAAAAGCAGATACCAACTTCATTAACATCAACTTCCAACAATACCACCTGAAATTCTGTAACAGCTCCCAGTGCCATTTCTTAACTACTATGACTTGTAAGATTAATATCTATTATTATTTCCCAGCTTGGGTTTACAGACTTAATACTATTAAGTTTAAACACATAAAACACACTTCATGTTTAATCTCAAGGGCTTTGATGCCACCCCTTAAAAACTTCAGAGAAGCATTTCTAACTTTTAGGATATTTGAGTAGTTACCTGTATTTTTACAGTAGATATTGAAACTGCTGCCACAGACTGACCACTCACCCCTCTTGCTGCTTCTTGGCTGTTTTCTTAACTCCAGGAACTCCACTGCAGGGCCCARGGCTGGCTGCTGGGAGAGGTTAAGCTAAGTAGGCTGGAGTGGAAAGAGATAAATGGCTTCAGCTGCACCCYGTGCTCGAAGAGATCACAGCAAACCAGAACACCAATTCCTGTCACAATATTTGCAAAGAGAAAAATGTGGCAATGGTCCTGATCCTGTGGCAGGTCACTTGGGAGAAGCGGTTTGATTAAAATACTAGTGATTTCGGGATTGAAGTTAAAAAAAAGTAAGGATGAGATTGGTTTTCTTGCTAACTGAAGGTTTTAATAATTGTGTAGAAATAAACTTATCACAGAAATTACTTTGCTTTCACTCTATGAAAATTGACTTGGTTAATTAATCATAAAGCTTTTAAAAAGTATTTATACTTCTCCAATAGCAGAGACTGAGTATGACAGGGTAGAAGTCTGCCCAAAAAGACTGGGCTATTCAGCAAGGTACCGAGCAAGCGTGAAGGCCCTTTTTCTAGGGGCTATTTAATTGTATTTTAATAATAATAGAAATATTCCAGAACGTTCCCAAGGGACCGTGTACCTCTTGGATTACGTACAAAGAACTGCTGACAGGATAAAACAAAACAACACAGATAGAAATTTACTCGTATCAGCACCCAGGGAAAGTGAGTATTTGTACCTCAAGGTGTTTGTCTGTCACCAGTCTTTCAGAAAAACAGAAGTCTGAAGTATTCACTGTAGACTGGGGGCTTCCAATAAGTTCCTTACATACGGAAAAGCACTGAGAAAGCCTGGAAGTGGGGGATAAACACCACACCAGCATCAATGGGGAAGCAGGAGACAACCCTCCTAGGAAATAATGATCAAAGGGAATTGCCCAGCTCCTACAGAACGTGTGTCCTCTTGGATCTCAGCACAGTGCTGATGGGAAGAAATGTGGGGAGGAGCTGAAAGATCTCTTGAACCAGTGGTGGAAAACATCCTTTGGTGCAAGGGATAAAGGACAGTCAGAAGAAATGCAGAAAGGAGAACGTGCTTGGGGCTGATGAGTCAGGGGAGCAGGTCTGGAAGCAGCTCTGTGGATGGGGAAAGACCAGAGCAGAAAAGGCATGAGATGCTGGGATGGCTTTTGGGATTATCCCCCCTCACCCAACACCTGCTTGCTGTTCTTAGTTGAAGTCAGGCAGAGCAATGAAGAGCCATTTCCCATGGGGAAACCCCTCTGCAGCACTGTCCACCCCCTGTACCGTGGGCAGCAAGAGCCAGGTGAGAACACAGCCCGGCAACTTCACAATGGAGCTGTCCTGTCACTCACTGGCACGTGTGAGCTGCAAACACCCAGCCCCATCCAAGCTGCTGCTTGACGTCTCCACGATGCAAGCTGCTCCTAGAATAGAAGCCTGTCTGCTGTGTGCATATGCTCGTTTTTATAATGATCCCTCCTTGCATTTCCTCTCCCCAGGAAGGAAGCAGAACATCAGGAATAGCGATCGTAAAATGCCACTGACGAGCTGTAATGGCAGAAGGTGGAGGCCACACAAACCGTGGGGTGAAACGAGCAGATAACAGGTCGTTAACATTTTTATATACTTTGAAATATTACCAAGAATTTGCCCTTTGAGCCAGAGAGGTCTCAGGCAGGTGGCAGGAGCGCTCTGTGCCATCCACTGCCTTCACATCCCCTCCACGATGGAACTTTTTTCCTTGAAGAAAATGAAGTCATAGCAAGTAGGAAGAATAATTGCAACATGAGGAAGCAAAACAGCAGGACCAAATTTCGGGCTTTTCTATTTCTGTGTTACATACAGCTTTTGTTAGCTGGGGATTCTAGCTTCAAAAAATGAAACATCACTGCCCCCTTCTGTAATCCAAGCCAACTCTATCCCACTAAAAATATTTGTGTGGAACACGGGGTAGTTACATGCCAGCTGACATACTGACATACTGAACTTGCCCAGAATATTAAACAAAAAGTATTAGTTAATTTTTCCATAATTATTTCCATGTCTGTATCAGTCTTCAAGAGCCTGGTAAAGATCTAGCCTCAAAGAGAAAAAATATGGAATAAATACCCTGGAGTTTATTGATTTAACAGTTTGCATATGAGACAGACTCATATCCCTTCCTGAATTTATTAAAAGGCTTTCAGAAATTTCCAGCATTCATTGAACTGCCATCTGGGTGTCTTGTCTAAAATGAACCAGCTTTTTCCCATGGTTTTTAAAGAAATCATGTCCAAAGTTGATGTTAAATTGCCCTAAACTCCAGGGAAAGTGGGAAATCACTGCCTGGATAACACTTCCAGAAGGAGCCAGGAGATTCTCACCCACATCAACTGCAGATTTTACCCTCCCAGCCCGTGGTATCCTGATTTAGCCTCCCTTTTTGCAATGCTGAGGATTCCAATGCATATTCAATCTGCTCTTCCCTCCTTCTGCCCACATTGCCACATCCTGCACCCAAGCTCTTCCTATATCCCACTTTCTAGAGCCTTTCCTAGGACCTTTTCCTACGGTAACATCTCTGGGCACCCACTCCTGCTTTAAGCCTCCTTTTTAAAGTATTTTTTCAGCTGCAACCAGTGCACCCTCAAGGCTCTCATCTCCTGAAACAAAAAAAAAAGAAAAGTGAGCTCACCAAACTGAAGGCTCCCTCATGCAAGTTTAAAATAGACTCGAAATCTAAAAATATTTTATTTATTGAAAGCAAGCAGCAGCAGCAGCCTTTAACTCCGTAGGCTGAAACTCAGGATTGTGGATGTCCCTGCAGTGCTGAGACTGATAATTTCCTGGGGAGTAAAGTGACTTACTGGTGGGTTTGAGTAGATCCTACAGATCTTTTTCCTTGCAATGGAAAATTCACCTTCTCGCCTATGCTGCTGGAAAGGACATGTAACACTAAATGATTAATAGACAGTGGAATACGAAAAGGCAGGAGAAAAGTAAACTTCATGTGCCCACAGTTGATCAGAAAGTGGAAGAGTTCCTCCTAATCTCATGAGATCCCTGTGGGAAAAGGTGCAAGCCATCACTCTGCTGAATTGTACACAAATACAGATATCCTGCAGAACAGGGGCAAGTTTCTAATTCTGCTGCCTTGCCCTCTTTCAGGCACAGCATTCTTTATAGTGCTGCAGTGCAGTGAAGAGAAATCCCTATTAATGTTTATGAATTGCTAAGCCAAGATAGGGAAACCATCTGAATGATGAGGTTCTTATGCACAAAAATACAAGGAGTTATAGATTTCTTTTGCCACATTAAATAAACACACCAGGACTGCAAGAGTCCCTATTAAGAGCCATTCCTCATCCAGCCCTGAGAGCCAGAGCTGATTTATGCTGGAGGGAAGATAAACATTTAGGTATGTTTTGAAAGCTGAGCCAGGGCCCTCACACTTTAATTGCTTTGAACTGCCCTATGATTTTTTATTTCATTTCAGTCCACAACACTGACACAGAGAGGCACTGAAAGTATTACACAAGTATAATTATCTTACTGTCAGCTTGATTCAGTGGGGGATGAGTAGCTCTGTTTCAGTCATTAGTGCTGGCAAGGCCAGAGATACTCTAATTTTTAAGAAAACAACTGTAGTCTGATTCTGGAAGTACTGCCAACCACATGTGTGCATCTCAGACAAGGGCAAGGGGAAGGGATAGGGAGAAAAGTGAAATATGAGAGAAATAATGGTCAGGAAAGCAAAACTGGGACGGGGTGGAGTGTGAACGAGGCATGGACGGCTCCCACCATGTGATTGCAACGGCAAGGAATGAAAAGTCGATAACYCAAGGAGCTCTTTCCATCCCTACACAAGGTGGAAGGAGACTAATAATGATGTTGTTATCAGTTGATAAAGTCAGGCACAAAGAGGCCTTTTTGCCCCTGACAACAACCACAGACCACGGCAAAGGAGCACGCRTCGACACACCCAGGCCCACATACTGACACACAAGCTGATGAACCCACTGAACTCACTCTAACACTCAGAGAACAAAACATCCAGGATTGTAAAGCTCTTTCCAACCCTGTTTAAAAAACCGAAAAGCAGCCTATCTGCTGTAATGCATGAGAAGACATTTAAGTGTTTAGACACCCAGTGTAAATTTGTGAAGGTGGTCTGCTTGGCCTGACTGTGTGACTGCTAGTAAAATCTGCACTGGTTKTCGGCCAATCCTCCTCTCTCTCACTTTGACAACACATTCTTGAAGTCATTTTTCGTGGTTGTTAACAAGACACTACAAGATGAGGACTACATCATGATGCAGTTTTCCCTGCAACCAGTGCTGCAGTTGATTTCACGAGGCAGCTGCTCGCAGGCACCTCAGAACTGCTTCATTTAGGGCGAAGAGTGAGCTCCTAGCACAGGCTGTAAGTGATGGRAGGTGAGTTATGCATCTGAGATTCCCCCAAAACAATGCAACAGCAGCTCTGGGGCTCATTTCCCCCATCTTTTTATGAAGTTGTCTCAGGAATTATTMCCTGGATACCCCTGGTACCATTAGAGACCAGCAAGGACTGGGCGACTTTCCTCCTATGCAGTCACAGCGTCCATGTTGTCAAACATTAACATTTGGATATGTGCAGGCCATACTCACTTCTAAGTAGAGCAAACTTGACGTTTTTGATCTGAAGAAAACCCAGATAGTTTCATGTCACTATTTTAAAAAAGAACAGCCTTGGTTTTATTTTCATCTGAAAAAAAAAAAAAATCTGGAAGTCATGAAAGTCGCTGCAAACCAGAATTGTTATTTCTTCTGCCAACTATGATATCAAAGACAGGCAGCCACGGATCACGGATCACTGAGTAGTTTTCACATCTTCCACAAATCCTTATTACACTGATCTTCTCACAAATAYTGACTCTGATTCAGGAATGCACTTAAACATGTTCTTTTGAAGTCAGCATCACAGAGCTGAACTCCCCTGGGGAGGCACAAGCGGCTGGCTGGGGAGGTGTGAAGGGCAGGCACYGGGGCTTTGTCAGCCACATGATCTCATTTCCCCTCGCAGAGGATTGTGCAGAAAGGGCAGGGCAGGAATGCCCACATTTAACAGCAGTCACTGCCCGTCTTTTTTCACACAGGACTGAGGAGCCTACAATGGTTTCAAAGCACTGGGCTCAGGATTCCTGCTCTCAGCTGGTTTAAAATGTTCTGACATTCGAGCAAATGGGTGATTATTTTCCTGATGTGAGGGCCTTTGCTTCACACTGTACATTGTAATGGAAACTTCTCACCTACGTGCACATCCCCTAGGACTGATTGTGAGCTGAAAGCTGCCTTGGTGTGCCCTGGCCCTGCCAACATCAGCAGAGACGTGTGCCAAGTGGGAGCCACAAGGCTCTTTTACAGGCAGCTCAGGCCAAATTCCACTCCTGAGGTTCAAATGGAGAATGGAGAAAAATGAATTTTTGAACTGGAATGATTAAGACAGACACTGTTCCCATTTCAGTTTTCTACTTTGTAGAGAAGGATGTTTGGGCTTTTGGATGAGCAGATCTTTGTAAAATGATCCTGGTTGTTTTGACATAAAGTCRCACTGCTCTTGTCAAGGTATTTTCATTTTTAAAGCTCAGCATGAAATCCCTGAAATTCATCTATTAATATTTTTCTTCCTTGGAGGCTTTTGGGAATACTAAGTGCTGTCATTACTTTCTTGGAAGAAGTTCCCACCCTCTGGATCTCAGTGAAACGGTTGCCACCACAGCAGGACAGCCTGAGATGGCACTGCTCTATAAAGAGGGAGAAAYACAAACAGAGATACAGACATTTGGAGATATGGGGAGGGTTGGTGCTTGCTGCCAGCAGCTGCTAAAATTCTTACCATGAACTGTGTCAGGAACAGCAACAGTTTTGGTGTATAATTCACACCATTCAGGCCAGCTTGCAGCTAAATCATATAAACTTTCTAAATATATTCCCAACTCAAGATAACAAGCAGTATTTAAATATTTCTGCTGGGTTCCTTTATTCATTCTTTGCATTGTGCTAAATAGAGCAGGGATAAGAAATGGAACAAAAGACAAGATTATCTTCCATTTCACTACAGACTTCAAAGGCAGTAGATGTGTTGTGTGCAGGAAAATACACGAATGCATTCTCTCAAACGGAAGAAAGTGGATAAGCACAAGTTGTCATCAGGAAATGTCGATAGAAAATGATGTAGCCTGGGCTGTAACACCTGTGCTCAAAGAAAGCATCACATTCAGTGCTTTCAACACTCCAAATGGATTCTTGGCAAGGGGGTTGTTTGTGTTTCTTGTGCCATTCTTCTGTCAAAACCCACRGCTAATCACAGATTTCCAGAAAGTCCAGGAAAATCTTATAAAAATTACCGATCATAAAAATCGAAGACAAATGTCTCACAAGTTCACAATATTTCCTTTTTTTTCCAGACACTGCAGGACGGAGTGATTTTGTGAAAGGCATTAAAAAACTGTATCGATAGCTATCAAATGAGTCCTACTGAAATAATTTCTAAATTGCCTTCCAAAATCATAGGTAAAGACTAAGCAGAGCCCAACCAAACAAGCAGCCAAYGAGCAGAGCATCACGTACAATCCCAGCCACTACAGAGCCCTTTCTCCTCTCACCTCATTTGTCCCTCCTAAGAGCAGGGGCTATTGCCATCCTGGCCTCTTTTTTTTTTGTCTGAAGACTTGCATGAAGTAGAAAATACTGAAATGTTCTCAAAATGCCAAGTATCTGCTTTTTTAAAAGAGCAAGTTCATGAGAGTAGAACACTCCAATGTGTCATTTGATTATAAAATAAACCCACGCATTACCAGGAGGTTTTCCGAGGGCTTTCTGCTTGTGCTCACTTGAGCAAATTCCGAGTGCTCCGTGTCAGATCCAGGAACCCAGGGGGGAAACTGGTTATTTTCCACCCAGTTCCCTCCATCCCTTTGCTCTGCTGAACTGCAAATCCTACCCGAATGCCCGAGTCACTTTGGCTGCCTCTGCTGGGCTGTGCTGCGACTGCAAAGCGAAGAGAGGCCACATCCCCCCTGGCAGTTTTCACTTGACTGCAATTAGACAATTTTCAGTGCTGGGTAAACAGCCACGGGGGTTGACAGCAGAACCTCTGTTATCCATGGAAAAAACATATTGGAAAAAAAACCAAATAATGGCTCTGAATCACGATCATTTCTGTTGTCTGCCCGAAGACAACAGAGAGAGATGATCTGCTTTGTTTCTGTCCCTGTCCTCCAAAATTACAGCAAGGATCTCCTTAAGTTGAAAAGTGATTTGAAAGTCTCTGGAAAGGATCCAAATTCAATGCACCTTTCACGATGAGAAAGTTTTCTGTAAGAGTCCATGGGAAAAGTTGAGGGAAAGGTTTTAAAAATCATTAAACCCTAAAGGAGCTTTTTTGTTTACATCAGCTGGGTATCTTGAAAGCCTAGAACCAAACAAGGAGTTGTGCAGGCCAGAACTGAAGACAGAATCCTAATATTGCCTCAAATACTCACACAGAGAGATGGACAGATTTGCCCAGACTTTGTTTTTGTTTTAAAGGAAGCAGAACGCAAATCATATTTTCTGTAGGGAATTCCTCATCATTTGAATGTGCTTCTGATTGATGAACGGCCAATGCTACCTGGTTACTCTGTAAATGAGTATATTTGTGTAAATGAGTGTATTTGTGTATTCTGTAAAAATATATGCCTAAAAATACAGAACTGCAAAACCCGATTCCAGAGCGCTGCTAAAATGATGGAAAACAGAGTCCTCTAGTGGTCTCTGCTTGCCATAATAGTAAAAGCAGTCAACAAGTTAGGGAAGAAAAGAGCATGATATGAAACATGACCTCACAAGAACTAAATCTTACTCCAAAGCTAATAATAATCAGAGAAAATTTCTTCCATGGATGTCCATGAGATACATCAGACTTTGGAAAAGACCCTGCAGAACAGGATCACACACAGAGAAAAAGCTGAGGAGGGAAACAAGTGGAAAAAACAATTCACGTAAACTTCCCAAGAAAACCAAGGGGAGGATGAGGAAGCTTTGCCAAAGTACATATTAAAGGAGCTAATGAAAACATGCCAAGAGAGGGAGGGGGAAAATGTGCTACTGGGGAGAGTAAACAAGACACAGTGCACAGGTGTGCTGGCTGTGAGACCTGCTCGCTGCCCACGCCAACTCGACAAGATTAGAGGGCTTCACACAAAAAATAATGTAAATAATTTGGCACAGTAGACAGGTGAAATAGCCATGCATGTGTTGGTGAAATAGGTATGTATACATTGGTGCCAGTTTTGTAGCTGTTTTTATTCAAACCAAGAATTCACCTTCGTACACAAAAAAATGAAAATGAATATTCATGCATTCCCTCTGTAGGAATCCTGGAYAAAGGCTCATGATTGTAATAAATGAATAAAATGAAGTTTTTCAAAATAATCAGCTCTTCCTCTGAAGATGTTAACATTTCTTAGTGATATCAACAAAWAAGCAAACGGCAACAGAGCATTCCTAAATGACACAAGTGTATCCTGACATCTGCTCTGTACACCYCCAGATCTTAAGCAATCCTTTGGCAAAGGGACATAACCAGCCATAAAATCCTGGCAAGCACCAGTTTCTAAGGAAGGTTTGTGTGGTCCTCGTACCAGACGGCTCCCAGCACTGTCATTAAAGGCTTATCTCAGGAAAGCACTTGGAAAAATCTGTTCTCCCTTTAAAGAAGGACCTCAGCATTCAGAGCTGTGGGGTCATCTGTCAGGACCATCAGCTTCCCCCTCTCTCCAGCATCTCCAGCTCCACCTCTGCAGAGTTAGAGCATAACAAGATAAGTTCCACACGCAAAAATTCCAGGGTCAAATCTTGCCTGGCTCTATTTGCAGATGCCTCTTCAAATCTCTACTCCTACACCTGATTYTTCCTCTCAGTCCTGGCCTGGCTTTTATCAGCTTTACCACTTGTAGTTCACATACCTATCACAAAAGTATTGCTGAACTTAGTGACAGACATAAAACAAAGTTTGAAAAGATCCCATCTTTCATCCAGCAGGAGAAATGAGTCCCTTTGAACATGCTGTCAGCCTCAAACAGGGGAAGGGATTAGCGCAGAGTGCTCAAAGCAGTATTTTGTTTTGGATTTTGACATGTACAAAAAGCTTCCAAAACACCAGAAGCTGCTGTGCCTGAACCAATGCAAAGCTGCAGACCCAACAAGCCTGTGGAGATATAACTTGCGAGGGAATTTCAGTGTCAAACAGGCAAAGATGTACAATAACCTGGGACAAAAAATACTCGGGAAAAGATCAACCCACCATCTAATAAATGCAGGAATGCAAATTAATTTTCCTAAGTGCTGTTTCTGCAGTAGGTGTGACCACCCCAGTGCCACACACAGGCTCCTTTTCCTTCTAAACAATTAAGGAGTTTTGTGTTTGGGAGTACAAAATTCTGAATGCTGTTGTGCTGCCAGCACCATCACCCCCACAAGGTCCCCAAGGGACACAGTAAATTGTGATTATTCCCTCAGGCTCAGTAAGAGAATTATTGTCTGCAATGACAGTTCCTGGTGCAGCTTTGCAGAGGTGAACTCCTGCTTGGGAGGCAGCAGTGTCAGAGCAGGGGGTAGAGGAGAAACTCATTATTTACTGATCTGCCAGGACAACATTCAAAGGGCAAGAGATGCCTTTTCTGGACTGTGAGTCCAGCGGAAATGATGGAGATCACAGATTCACGGAATGATTGAGGTTGGAAGGGACCTCTGGAGGTTACCTTGTCCAGCCCCCCTGCTCAACCTAGAGCAGGTTACCCCAGTGACGAGTAAAGCTCACTTGTGGCTGGCAAAATCACGGTAATTTCAGCCAGACACTGTTCATGTTGGATGGAGGAGGAGCCAGGAGCCAGTCACATTTCTACCCACATTTCTAACGACAGGAGACAGTTTGTGATGCTCAGTTCTGCTGCTTTCTTACACACAAGTCACAGCACTCCTTCCAACCATTAGCACACATTCCATCTTCTGAGTGGAGTCAAGAAGGACAATGGGATCTTACAGCATGCAGCCCTCTCAGAGTAAGGAAAATAATGGATTTCTAGTTGTGACACTGAAGTGGTACGACTGGAAATGTCAAGTGCATTTTACTCACTGATGGCTATAAAAATAAAGAAACACTCAGTGCTCCATGAAATCCAATTGCTATTTGCATTATCCAAACGTGGTTATTTTCCAGTCAGAGTTTCTACGACTTCAGCTCCTGGTTGTGTAACCACCTGCCTAATTCTGCAAGTGCAGGGAAGCTTTTTTCTGTCTCCCCCAGCAAGTCAAACAATAACCTTCGTCTCCCCTGGTTTTCCCTTTTGCACGTTCAGTCCCTGTCTCCCACAAGTTCTGTCTGCCTCTGCTCTCAGTAGAGGAGAAGCTGCCCCATCAGCATGCTCCCTGAAAATCTAGGACACTGACGACCCCATAGGTTCTTCCCAATCCCATATTCCTAATCATTTTGAGGAAGGCAACGAGTCCTTCCACATGCTTATGAGGTCTTCTCATAGCCTTAATTGAGACTGTGGGCATAATCCAAATGCAAGTCATAACCATAACAGTTTAATTAGAATTATTAAATCCAAACAGCCAGAAGTACTTAATTAAATAAACAGCTTGGTTTGTGAGCAGAGACATGCTTCAGATCACGGCAGTCGTAAAATTCTCACTGTGCAAAATTATGAGCTGCTGTTTGATAACAATCAATAGAAGAGACCATTGAATAAATACCTTCTGACTTGTTTTCCAAACCATCATATCGGTCCCAGTCGTTTGCCAGACAGATATAAATAATGATGCAATTGTGTTTCCAGTTGAGCTGTTATTGGGATCTAAATAACCCCTGACATGACAAGACAAAAAGAGGAGCCAGGTAGCCTGTCAAATCTCACAGGTAATTGGAATTACTGCAACCTCGTGCAGGGCTGGGGCTGCCAGGCCTCCTGTCACTTGTGTTCCCAGCACGGCCTTTTGGTGTGAGCTTCAGAGAAATACACGGACATGTGGGAGATGGAGGTGTCCCACAGACACTGCACTGCTCCACGGGGACAAGGAATGAAAATATTTAAAATATGGAATCACAGAATAGCCTGAGTTGGGAGGGATCCACAAGAATCATCAAAGTCCAACTCCTGGCCATGCTCAGGACAGCCTCAGGAATCCCAGCATGTGCCTGAGGGGGTTGTCCAAACACTTCTTGAACTCAATATATGGAAAAGGACAAGGATAAAAGAYATGGAAAAATTCCAATATGCATTTACAAGTTATTACTAGAGATGACAGGCTAGGAATCCAAAACATATTATATCGAGGGCATTGCAAATCTCTTACAGGTCTCAGTGAGATTACTGGCTTTGGTTATTCCTCCCCTGAGGCAAAACCATCCACATTCATCCGCACTAAAACCAGAACTTATGACTGGACTTAATTCTGAACCCTTCAGAAATATGCAGATGACAAGGAGCCAAACTGTCTCCCACCCCTCAGAAGAAGCCCTCCAAACGATCCTTTTCCTTGGCCTGGAACATTTTCAGTACATTTGGGATGAGCAAACATACCACAGACACGAAATTTCCATTTGCTGCTCTCTGGCCTCATAACTTCCTCTCTGCCTTACCCACGTTGTGCCTCAGACTCTTTTGTGCTGCCCCAAAAGCACCACTCGTGACGTCTATGTCTATCCATAACGCACATACAACAGCCACACAAAGCCAACAAAAACCCTGGAGGAAATATTCCTGGAGGCTCCTTCCCGGCTATTCACCCTGCGAGCAGCAGATGGCATCCCTATCGCCATTCCCGTGTCCCGGCGCAGAGGGAAGGCAGCTCCTGCTCATGCTTCAGCCCCTCAGCCTGAGCAAATCCTGCTCTTTCCCACCTCTCCTGGGGTTTGGGGGTTACCCATCGCTGCAGGTAACCGCCAGGTAAGCTCAGCCTGCCCAGGGAATCTGCTGTGATCCGGGAAAAGGAGCTTTTCACCCTCCTACCCAGTGTAATGCCAGTGACTCCCTGAGTTTGGTAAAATCCCTGCCCACGGTGAAAGCCTGGCTGTAAAATCCTCGTGGATGGACAGGCACTCATGGCACTGCTGCTTCCTGGCTGAACACAGAGTGGGCAGACGAAGATGGTTCAGATCCCTGTAAGAAAGGCTGTTTGCAACAAAAATTATCCCAAGCCCAGTGACTTCAGTACTGCAGGGCTTTGGGCTCACGCACTTGGAATTTAACTGCATGATTTGTCAGCAGTAGGCAGCCTTTGCTTTGTAGAAACTTTGAACTCTGCTCTTTGGTGTCAATCTGCGTTGTTTTCTTCCTTTGAAAGAAGAAATGTGTCCTGTATGAAATGTCTTAGCCTGGTAATAATTTTTGAGTGATGTTTTCCTACAAAGAAAACAAGCAATTGTCTGCATGTCCCATCCTCAGCTCTTCATGTGCTTCTCCTAGTACAGCCACTTACACAAGCATGGAATACAAAGGGGAATAAAAGGGTTTGCTCTTTCTTCATACAAACATACAGGAGAATTCAGAAACTACACCTGGCAGAGAGAAGCAAATCCACTTCCTTGGGATTAGGACCCACATTTCATGATCTGCTTTGTGCCCTGCTGCTGCCAGGTGCCGACTGAGGTATAAACTTTGTCCAATTCAGTTCAAATGCAGAAAGAAACAAAAATAAATTCAACTTTCCCTGCAGTTTCTGTGATATTTCCCAGTATAATTATGATCTCTACTAGGGTTTTAGACAGGAGAACAAAATGGAGAAGAACTCAGTTGTAAYTCTCTATCTGGACTGGCTGCCCCATGTTCTGAGCCTCATGGCAAATAAAGCCTCC
Source organism: Amblyornis subalaris (assembly GCA_018881555.1). Classification (NCBI taxonomy): domain Eukaryota; kingdom Metazoa; phylum Chordata; class Aves; order Passeriformes; family Ptilonorhynchidae; genus Amblyornis; species Amblyornis subalaris. The sequence continues at coordinate 2,067,153 of JACAXG010000031.1, forward strand.
CTGCCATAGCATGGGAAGTTTTCTATAACTAGAAAAAAAAAATATCCAAGAGCAACAATATTTATTTTCCACACTCCATTAGTAGCCCAGAAGCAATTCAAGCATGTTACTAGAAACTGAACCCAGCTAATTAAAAATAATGTTCCAAAGCTCCACTGATGTGTTTTGCATCTGGAACTGGCTTCTGCAAATAAACATACACAAAACCAAGGACAAATCACAATAAATCTAAGCAGACAGGTACAAGCAAATTGGTCTGTGGAAGTGACATGTCTCTCTGCTTAAATGTCTACCACAAATCCCAAGGAGACGTGGTAGGATTTAATCTAATTGGGTTTGCCACTTCCCTGCAGCTTAATGTGAGAATAACAGCAATTATATATGACTGTACTTAGCTCAGTACCAAAAATCCATTTATTAGGCTATTAGAAGCTATAGAAAGCAGGGGTTTGAGATCATTTGGATATGCTGGTTACACACTTGGCCTGCTAGTTGTTTTGTGGTTACAGTTTCCAAATTGCCACTGATGAGGTGGTGGTAGAAAAGCAGATGCAGTTAAGCATTTCAATGGATGGCTTAGAAAGGTTTTCTTCTCGCTTCGGAATCCATAATAGCACCTTATATGTTGGCTCAGTGCTCTGCAAATCTCATAATGTTCAGCAGGAGACTGGGAAGCCAAGAGATTGCTGAGGTTCAGAAATCTGTTCATCATAAAGCACACCTTTGCATGTGTGAGGCCCCACAGAGTTGGCACAGCACGGCCCAGATGCGAGAAGAATTATGTTTAAGGCCAGCGTTATGGGGCAACAGAGAGAAGAGCCTCCAGTCTTGATTTGCAGCATTTGAGAGGGTGCAATTAGCAAGAAATGCAAGAAAAGCCATTGGGCCATTCCAAAAAAATGTGGGTTTGCCACTCTCCTGCCTGTTCAGTCCACAAGGGGAGCAGGTGATGGTGCCCTCACCATGGAGCTCAGCAYGAGGAAGCTGCACAGCCCTGTCCTTCAAGCCTTTGTCAGCTCACACAACCATAATAAAACTCTTCTTGCCAAACAGATGTTTGCAAATGAGGCTGTAAACTCTCACCATTTCATTTTCTTCTAAACCATGGTGAGTGCTGGGATAAAGGTGGATTTTTTTTTGAAGGCTGAAAATCTTCACCTGTAGCCACAATTCTCCAGTGTTCACCCAGTGGGGACAAAACCATAACAAATGGTTCCTGCAGCACACCCACGCTAAAGTGAGTGCCTGCAGTGGGGGAGGATTCAAGGGGCTCTCTTTGACCTGTCAGACACCACTCAAGAGGTATTGGGGCCATATTCAACCTGTAGATCTGTTTTCAAAGCCAGCCTTACAATATGTGATCCTTACACTGAGCACCTGGAATTACAAAGGCTTGGTTTTGCTCCCAAAACACCGAGTGGCAATGTACCCATGGAGGCAGCTGCTGTGAATGTCTAACTTCCCATCCAGAAACTTCCCTATCCAGTCTAACTTTCCTGGCAGCTGAGATGTTGATAACCTCACACAGCAGTCTGGGTTACACATAATTTCAAAGTGATTTCTCTCTCAGTGGCTCGACTCTGATCCAAAGTGACAAATACCACAAATTAACACCATTCCACTAAGCTCTGCCTGAACCCCACCAATTACCTGCATGCTGGAATTCCAGGAACCTTAGTTAAGGTCCCTGTCCAACTGCTGCAAAATACCACTGTGAAAATCTTCTCTGGGAAGTGAATAAATTTAAACCTAGTTATGGGCACTGTTTTTTTGGGTAAAAGAACAGTCAACAGGAAGGATTGTTTAGCAAAATCATCATCGTCATTGCTCTCCTTGCAGCACCACAAACAYGGGTGGCAACTCTTTAATCAAAAGTTATGTTTAACATGCTCATATCAGAGACACTTCAGTGAGTAGGAGGGGGGTGACCAAGTATCTCCCTAGAAATTGTAGCCGAAACAGGGAAACACTAAAGCACTTCTGACTCCTCAGAAGACACATCCTGCAGCATTACATTTAGAGACGCAGGAATTATCAGGATGGGATCTCAAATGGCTGCAGTATATCACACCCCAGCAAATTCACTGCACCACACAACCTGATGCCACATGACAAAGTGTGACAACCGATCTGTATTGCTGAGGAGAGATTGTCGAGATGTGCTGAATATTTTCTAAACTGCTATCAGAAAACATATGTTTCCAAGGGGTAATGATACAGTGGGTCTGAATAACTCATAAAAATTATGAATGAAGTGTTCTCACCTTCGTTTGACCTTTTTTACTTCTCTAGCAGACAGAGCTAAATGTGTAGCACACCAGAATGCATCTGAAGAAGAGACAGATGATAATAAGAAGCTGTTAAGAGCTGCTCACTCCGCTGGCTCTATTAGTTCAGCTTGCTTGCACAGAAAGAATTTCCCTGCACGTGTGAACATGAGCACAGATCAATAAAGGGAAATATCCAGGCTGATCCTTTCTCAGCCTGAACTCCTCCAAACAAGATGCACACACAGTCCAGTGCCTTGTGGAAGCCGGAGACAGGAGTCGTGCACGAGGAAGCACAGAAATCGTGGTGCTGTTCTCCCTGCAAAGAGCATCTCCAGCACGGRCCGGGAGCACTCACTCCACCTTTGGCTGATGTCACTTTACAAAGGTACCTGGATGCTTTCACTCTCATCCTTCTGTCTCCCACACCCAYGGCCAAGGTCTGCTGGGCTCCTCACCTTGCCAGAGATCAGAAGAGATCTTACTTGCATGTAAAAATATGACCGCTTGACACGTTTTTCAAACAGTGAAAGGAGAGCAATAGTTTTCAAATGCTGAGAGGAGAGCAATAGCTGTGTGCCCTTAGGCACATGTATGGGGYGTTAAATACAGGAAAAGACAGTTTGGTCAACCAAAACAAAGCACCTTCTTTCCATAAGAAAGTAACCCACAGATTGGCACGGATTGTTCCAATGCAATCAGCCTGCCCTAGGACAGGAGGAGTGCCTCAGTTGGAGGCTTTACAACTCTTGTCTGTTCATGCCTCACGTCTGTCAATTCTGTTTTTCCCATCATCACCTGTGGGTGCTGAGTTTTCACCACATCCTGAGTGCAGCTGGGAACGCYTGGTGGTCTAAAGCCTTCGCCAGCTTTGGGAGCTGTCTATCCCTTTCCCTCCGATACTATCTGGGTCAGGCACTCACCTGATTTATCTGCCAGGTTATCCCAGATAAAGCTCTGGAAGCTATTTTCCTTTCTGTAAATGTATGATCCAAGCCCARCCAGAGGCCAGCTGGGAGCTATCTCCAGCGGTCACCGGGATTCGCAGCTTTGATGTGCCCATGGCTTTTCCTTGTCTCTGACATTAAGGCCCTAGGCACTTTGCAGGGCACAGATTTTCTGAGGCATTTAACAGTGTCCTTGTCTTATTCTGCATCACCTGCCTCATTYTCCTGCCAAGGCCTGGGGCACGATAGGCATGAGGAACGTGCRGTGTTTTGTCACTGAGAAGGGAGGCTTCACACGCTCTGCTGAACAATCCCAACAGATGCTGCTGAGAAGGCTGAAAAGTGATTTTCGCAAGGCTATAAATTTCCTCGTGGTCCAGCCTGTGGTCTCCAGACAGAGCCAGGGCTACGCACAAACCCATGGAAAGGATTTGGGTCCACACTGGGAGTTCTCAGAGGAACTCAGGGAGGGATTGCATGTGGAGAGTGGGGAGTACCCAGAGCAGGTACCCCAGAAACAGGGCTGAGTGGGAGATGAGCACTGCTGGGTATAAGGGCTCTTCTGGCAGGGCACAGACACGTGTTACACCCATCTCCCTCTTCGGCCTGGCTTGTTCTTTAACATCTTGAAGCATCAAGGAGGAGGCAGGAAACAGCATTTAGGACATCTATCAGCTAATTGAAGCCATGGACAGGAGTCTGAACAGCAAATACACTGCACAAGTGCTAAACCACTGCAGATGTTAATAAGGCACGAGGTAAAAAGGAGGTGATTGCAAGAGGGTGTGAGCGAGCATCAAACACAAAGGAAGTTGTAATGAGAGCAGGAGCGTGAAGAGTGACAATTCAGCATGGGAAAGATAAAGATGGAACAAGAATGGGATCAAGAGAGAGCGCAGAGAAAGGATGGGGAGGAAGAAAAATTTGAAATGGAAACGATGAAAATGGAATATGATTTCCAGAGGGAAAGAATAAGGGTGAATGAGGGTCCTACTGGGTCAGCCCATGCATATTTAGTCAGTTATAATAAGGTAAAATTGCTTCCTCATTACAAAGAAGGGAATGATGTTGATATGTTTTTGCAGTCTTTTAAAAAACTGTACAGAACTTATAATTGGTGAGAGGAGGCATGGGCAGCACAGTTCAGCCCCTGCGCAATGGGAAAGCCCTGGAGGCCTGTGCCAAGCTGCTTGATAATGACTGCCCTGACTATCAAATTGTGCAGGGAGCCTTCCTGAGAAGGTATGGGCTTGACCCCAGAGACCTGCAGGGTTACACTTAGGTCTCCAAGGAAAGGATCTGATAACTCCTTTCCTGAATTGGCTGTAGAAATGACAAATTTATTTAACAGGTGGATAGAAGGTGAAAAGACATCTGTATCTGGTTTTTTTTTCTTTTTTTTCTTTCTCTTTTTTTTAATGATGAAATTGCCTTGAGGAGCAGGTTCTAGAAGATGTTCTGATGGATTTTGGAAGCCTGCTAGACAGAAAATCCTTCTATTAAAAATTTCAGCCTATTAATCAAAGCAATGTTTTTATGAGAAAATAATGGGCATCCTACGTACTTTCACAAAGACTTTCCCCTTCTTTCAGAAACAACCAGAGATAGACAACGTACACAACTGCCAAAATCTTATAAGCCACACTCCATTACTTCAAGAACATAATAACAACCCAAATCTCATTACGTTTCATATGCAGAGACCACAGACATGCCATGGAGTGTGACCGAGGAGATCAGTTCTTGTGCTAAATTCAGCACTGTAAAAGAATTAAGAATTTTTACAAAAGCAAGTTCAGACACAGTTTGTGAAAAGCCCCTTGGTGGAAGCACTGACACCAGCCTGTGTTTCCAGAGGTGGGCTGGCTTGTTCCTCCTGGAAAGCATTACCCACAATGCATCTACATTCCAGCCTGGATTTCCATTTCAAASAAAGTAGGAAGTACTGAAAAGTGACTGGAATATGAGACAGATGTTTTTCTCTRCTTTCTGAAATATTTACTACTTGTAATGAGTCTGTAAAACTCAACATTGACTCAACTACTGCATTCCCAAATTCCTTCCAGATTCTTAACTAAATCTCTCTGCCTGGCAATGTCCTGCTGCTTCTTCTCCCACTTCCCTCAGCACCTTTCCCTCCTAAACTCCAGGGACAGCACATCCCTGTTAACCAGCACAGCAGTCCTGAGGTACTTCACACCACGCTCTGCAGCCAAAAAAAGAAATTTGCTTTCCCCAATGGAATTTTCTTTAACTTCTTTTTCACTTTGGATCACTTTCCTTTCTAACTCATCCATTTTCTCGTTTACTTCCTAACACAATATCCACTGTACTTTTTACTTAATTYTGACCATTTTATCTTCAAATTCCCCCTGAACCCATCTGCATGTACAGCCCCCTTACTGCTACCATCATTTGGGCTTTCATTTAGTTGACTTTTAATTTGCTGGGTAGGTTTTGGCACGGGTAATTTCCTGAATTTTGAGGTARGAAGGTAACAGAATGGTTTTTTCCCCTCGAACTACTCTGCCTCTTCTAATTCTTATGTAAAAGTCCTATATCCCCTGAAAGGATTTCACTGGAAGAATTACCACCACTTACTCACATCTTATTTCCCTCTTTGTACAGAGATCCCACCCAGACAGGGCCTTCACTGAGGGGCTTCACTGACATCAAAGGGAGCAGATTTTGGTCTAATGGCATTTCTCGAACATTTCCCTTCATTTCCCACGGTTGTACATGCTCTATCCTATTTCCCATATGTGTCAGTGTGGAAAAAGCTGCCTATGGGTCTCTTCAGGATGACCACTGCCATTACTTCCGYCACCTTTAATGGAGTTTTTGCCTGCAGATCCCGAAGTTATTTCAGAGAGAAGCCAATACCAATGTCTATACTTTGGGGAAATGGGGGCRCAAAGGGACTCACATGAAGTCACACAGCTCAGAAAAGCCCCATAAATCTCTCATGCAAATGMTTTATCTTTGATGCCAAACTTCTTGAATTCCCTCATCCTACCTCAGCCCTGACAGACAGAAAAATCCTTAAGAGAAATAGTGCAAGATCCTGAGCTGTCCAGCATAGTGCAGTTGTTCTGGCTGGTATCAGCCCAGGAGCTGCTCCCGACTGATCATTTATCCCTTGCTGAACAACTAAAAGCTACAAGAATTCTGCTTGTGCACTTTGTTGAGCTCAGAGCAGTTGACAGAACACATCCAGGGAAAGCACGTGCTGGATTTAAAGCGAGGTTCAGGTGCTCCTGTGGTTTGGGTGTGAGCATTAGAGCTCCACATAACAAATAGGGGGTTATTTTAATCTTCTATAACTGCATGAGACTCAGATTTTAATTGACTTCTTCCCTCCTGAACTCATCTCATAAAGCGTGTTAGGTATACGTGCTGAGTAAATAGAAGACAATAATATGTTTAAATGTCTGTCTAGAGAGTTTCTTCCACCCCGAGCTGAAAATCGATACAGCTCTGAGAGACATCTCCTGTTAATATAACTTTTCCTTTCAGCATGTTTCTAACATGTTTAATATTTTTCAGTGTTATTTTGYTGGCACTGAAAGCCCAACCTGTGTCGCCAGATCCCTGAACTGGGACTCCAGGGATGTGTATTCCACTCTTGGAGCCATTTTTAACATCTTGGACAAGTAAGTACAGCTCTCCAGGCCCTTATATCCATTCCCAGCCATTCCCTTTTGGGCCTTGTTCCTGTAAAGATGTGTGCATATATTTGATTGTTTAAACTGTGAAGGTATTTAGTGACTGTGAGCAGCCCAGTGATTTAAAGTTACTGTTAAATCCAGCAGCTGAATCTTTGTAAGACACAGCTTTGAATTGTGCACACTCAGATTGTGCTGAATTGGGATAATTTGTCTATAAAAGGTGATGCTTCCAAAGCCAATCTACCTGTAGCACCCCAAAAAAAGCCATTTGTGGTGCTCTCGTCTGGCCTCAAAGTCAGATTTCAGGCTTGGGGTTGAGCAGGGAAGAAGTTTCAGGTGAATTGCATCTGTCCCTGGGCTCTTACAAATAGCCTGGATTTGCCCCTCTGGACTGAATACTGTCAAGCTGAAAATAAACGTTGGAAAAACACTCTCCATTTCCTCCCCAAATCAGCCTATAAATAACCTGTGTGGCCCAAAATGGCCCTGATCCTACCTCAGGAGCGGCTGCTGTGGTGCAGCAGTGACAACAACAAAGAGAGGGGAATTGGTTAAGTACTTTGGGGGTTAAAATCTGTGCCCTGAACAGTAAATTTTACGGCCCAAAGTGAGTCTTCTATAGTCTCATTTATTATTGCAAAAATGATTGGAACTGGGGACCATGACACTATTACCTGTTACTGCAGATTTATTGAAAATTAGCAATTCCATTTATATCTATGAGATTTCAGGGATTATTCTGTTATAGACTAGAAAACTGATAGATTTATAAGGCTGGCAAATCCAGTTGTACCAACTAATAGAGCCAGTGAGAAAATTTAGAGGTTTGCACTCCTAAAGGAAGTTAACCTTTGGATAAAGAAACATTTTTCAAGTAGCATCTGAGAAATTATTGGATTCATAAATTCTCGCTGCTGCAGCATGAAAAATTTTCATTTCCTGGGGTTTATACTTTTGTTCAGGAAAGGTACAGAAAGCAAAATTTTGTCCAAAATCATTTCACTCCACTCAGAGCCCTGCTCTAATTGCTGCTGTACCTTGTGTTAACCCTTTGGCATTTATTGGCAGAGTTTGCCTGGCTGACTCTGAGGAAATTTTCAAGGCATGAATCTTCTGAATTCATTAACACTGTATTGACTTGAGTGAATTTGATTTTATTTTAATTTTGATTTTTGTCACTGGACTCCTTAAAAATTGACCCAAACCTGCAAAGGTATCAAATWCCTGTCAGGATGTTGAGAGTTCTTTTGGTTGTGCTTTTTGTTGTTCATTTTGTAATATGTGAGATCYCTGACCGTGGATGAGCTTGTGTAACTCAGCTGTCACTTTTGCATGGCTGCTCTTGTATTGATTATTGCACAAACCGGAGAACTGGCAAACAAATTTGCAATTTATCTATGAATATAAGTATATGAGAAAAACCTAATGGGGCCCCAGCTCCTTAGTAATGTGAGAACAGTGATCACTGCATTCCTACACAAGGCAATTAAAATCCATCACCTAATAATACAGATCACCCAGGATGCCATTTCTTTTCCCATTCAATACTCCCTAATCCCTGTTGTTCAGGCCCGTTAAGGAGGTGGCTGGGCCTGATTCAGAACTCAGCTCTGCTGAGGGAAACCATTAGGACTTCCTTGGGAATCCCCCAATTTCTCATATGGGAACAGAGGTAAGGAACTGTTTCACTGATTTCAGCAAGGAAGTTGGAAGAATTCAGGCTTGGACACTGAACTGTGAAGATTCATTTTGGCTCTTATTAACTTATTGCTATTTTTGTCTGAATTACATATACAGGTAAACAGATTTTTTAAATTACTGTTTAAAATAATTCAAGGTTTTATAAATCATAAAAGCTGCAGGTGCTACGGTCTGAAAAAGAAATAAATGTTGAATTTCAGTTAAAGTAACACAGAGTTTCTCCACTTTAAAGGGGAAGAAGAATGACAAGTGTTTATAATATGGATCACATTCCCACCCCAGTGGCATCAACTGAGTTTGGTTATTAACTTTGGAAAGAGGGAAAATCCTTTATCTGAGAATCTCTAAGGACAAAAGGCCCTGGAATTACCCCATCATTTCACAATCAATAAGGCAAAACCAGAGTGTGCAAAGAATTATGATTCCATCACTCCGTTATAACACTGCTCCTGTAACTTGGGAATAGGGCAGCTCTAAGTGTCCAGTGTTTCATATCAGCCACAAACCACATTTAAAATGCCCAGCAGAATTTTTATTTCTGTTTATTATTGAATATAAACTTATGTATGAGATATTTCCAGCTACAACTAAAAAAAAAACATATCCTCTTCTGTGTTCTATAAAGTTTGTGCTGGGTTTTAACCCAGGACAAATCAGCACAGCTCCATCAAAGGCTGAGCTATCCCCACGTACAACCTTTCAGAATCCAGCCCAGAATGCACCACGTTGCTGATCATTGTGGCAAAATATCCCAATCTGGCTGAATTCCTTAGTGTAAAAACAAATATAAGAAGTAGACCTGGAGCTACACTTACGTGTAAGACTTGGTCRTAGTACGGACTTTTCTCTCCTTAGAGTATAAAGGAATTATATTTCAAAGATTGTAGATCATTTTACAACATTAGTAACTCCAGTTTAAGTGGAAGAAAATACACTTGATTATACCTGGAAGATTATTTCTTATACCTTTTTATGCAAATCTGTTTTTGTCTCTCTCCTGTTCTAAGGAACAAACACAACTTTATCTGGTGGATGAATTCATGACTTCAGACTATTCTGAAGGGAAGTATTTTAGCCCAGAGACAGGCAATAAAGAGGAACTTTAACAAATAATGAGTAAGAGAGCAAGAAGATAGGCTATGTTCTTCATGTAAATCAAAGTTGTTCCAGAAAGGCTCGGAAAGAGAGGTTGCTATTTTCAACTGAGAGTCAACTGAAAGTTAATGGGGACATCACTAAAGATCACAGGCAAACGGGCACTGTACTTTTAATGAATATTTTATTCATGTCACCTTTAAATTAGTTAAATTTGATAGGATGATAATGTAATGCAAAATGGCTTCCTCCCCAGACCATTTGAGGTGGAGGGTAGATCAGAATTTAATTTTAGGCTAATGCCAGGTCAAAATTAAATTTAAAAAAATTATAGTTGGAAAGTAATAAATCCAAAGTGACCAATGGAAAAAATATTAAGTTAATGAGATGTGCAAGCCATTTAGAAAACCCCAGATATTTTATATGACATATATTTTTCTTATCTGGAAACAAGCCATTTTAATACCTGCTGATAGGGATGAAAATAGGGAAAGGAGAAGAAGGGGCACTCTTAAAGTTATTGCTATCAAGCCTTGATAAAGTTATGAAGATAAAAGCAAAAAGCTCATGAAGGGGGTATTCATCATTTCATCAGCAAGCTTGGTAACAACTGGAGACCCCTAAATCCTCTTTTAGGTATTTAAATATGTGTTTTGCTGCTCAGAGAATTGTCACTCACATATGCCWAAGAAAAGGTTCACAAATTGGGCTTAGCAACTGCCCTGAAACCATGAGCTGTGGAGGATCAGGCAGCCTCACCAGCCACATGGATACTGGGCTTCCCTGGTTCCTGTCCTTCCCCAAAGGAACTAAAAGGTACTTCCAGAGAGCAGGGCAAAAAAAGTTATTATAGCAGATATTTCTCATGTTTAGTTACGAGAAAGTTCATCATCATCACTTGCAGATTGCAACAGATTTAAGACAAGTAAAAAATGTCAAATCATGTCGAAGCCAGAGTAGAAGCTGTGAGTGGGGAACTCAGTAAGAGGAATGTGCTCCTCTGAAATGAGGTGTGAGTGGACARGAGTGTGGAACCCGAGCTCCTGGCAGAGGAGGAAACTCATTTCATGCAGAGACATCAAACTCCATCGTGATGTGAAACCACAGAGCATAATGGTTCCCTTGCAGCAAAGGGGCTGTTTGTGGCTCTTGTTACAAGTAAGAAATCCATTCGGGGAGTTTCAAAAATGGAGTAAATCACCTGAYTCCAAGTCATTTCTGGCTGTTCTGGTGGCAGCACTGCAGCTGATTAATCCAACCATGTCTGCTACTTTTAAATGTGAGTCTGCTGCATTAGCCATGCCACGAGAGCTGTGACACTGGGCTAATGGACTGCAGCCTCCCTGGATTCCCCCTCCAGATCATTTGCAAACTGAAGCTGTACAGACGAATATCTTCCCACCCATTAAGCAGCGCATGAAGTTATTGCGATGCTTCAGCATCCACTGTAGCAACCAAAGGCATTTTGGGTGGAATTTCAGGTGTGGGTGTTACTTCATAWAATCTGCAGTGAAACTGGGCACACGGATGGACATGGCTTTCCCATCTCCACACAAAAATGAGAGGAGCATTATTCCAGTTTTCTCTCCTCACTACACAGCTCACTGATAAGCTGGAATGGTCGTCAGGACTATTGATTTGTTTTTGAGAGGGGTGTGTGAATGCTGGCTTTAAGCAATCTCTTCTCAAGGCTCAGYTTGATAATCCTTTTCAAGCTTTTATTTAAACTCTCTAAGAGAAAAAAGCAAGAATGAATTAGAAACTGGAAGAACACAAAGAAGCTTGAAAGAGAAGATCAATAACTCACATGCAGAGCAATAAACAAACTGGAACAATTACACTGAGAGATGGTTATTGATCAATATCAGGAGCAGCTCATATAGCAGCACCTCTGTTTATACCAGACCTCAATTATCTTCTTACTTGCTCATAATAATATAAGTGCATTCTACAACTTTTATCACCAGGGAAATTTTAATGCCCTTTTATTAGTGAATAATAAGCAYATGTTTGGAGACAGTGGTGGCTATGAGCACATTTACGTATCAGCAAGTCCTCACKGCCCTATGCCCTGTGGGGCTGGACCCTCTCCCACAGCCTGGAAAGCTGAGCTGCAGAAAGGTGAACTGCCCCCTCTGAGGCCAAGGGCAGGGGCAGAATGTGGGAGATTTCCTGAGCACTGGGGACTTTGTTTTCTGGCAAAAATAGTCCCTGTGGACCTTCACAGTAAGAGGAGACTTTTTCAACTAAATGCAAAAATCATCACCTGTAAGTCAACACATTGACACACAAAGTAAACAGCAACCGAGCAGAAGTGTCCCCCAAAAGGAGCCCACTGCCTGGCCTTGGGATTGTAAGGCAGAGATTCCAGCCCCTCCTGCCAGTGACCTGAGGTGTTTAATTCTCACTGAACCAGGACATTTGCTCCACTTCCCTCCCATCCTCTTGCCTGGTCTGTAAAAACTCTCACGCGCTCAGATTTTGTTCAATTACACGAGTCAGAGTAAAATTTAAGTTTCCGTTGGTTGGAACTTCGTGGATTGGACTTAATGAGATGTATCAGCACCACCACAGCTTTGCCTTTCTTGGGAAATTCCTCCCCCATAGATGGCTGAGGTAAGTGGGTTTTAATTCAAGGCATCCGTGTCAATCCTCCAGCCTGTCTCTGGAAAATCTGACATATAAGACAAGTTGCTAAAGAATAATGAGCTGAAGTCTGTCCTCTTCAAAAGTTTCTTTACTAAAGTCAGCTCACCTTTAAAATATAATCAAAAATCCCAGAATCCTATTCACAAATCATATTGAAAACTTCAGGGTGAAGAATTAGATCTGGCTGAAATAAATTTGAAAACCAAAATTGACAAGAAGTAAAATAATTTATGATAAAGTTTAACTGTTTCCCCCCCCAGTCTGAATGATACCATTTTACTACAAACCGATCTGTTTAATAAACTTCTCCATAACTGTCGATGAAAGTATCTATAGTCAAGAGATTGACCATAAAGTTTCAGTTTGAAAAAATGTGTAGATTTTCATTTTACTGTCAACAATTCCAACAAGAGAAATCTCCTGGAGCATCCTGAGAAAAGCCCTGAAGTTGGTTCCACGTCCTGTTTCTGTTGAGCTGAATTACAAGCTTTACTTTTCTTTTTTTTTAAACACCCACTGTGCCTTTCCACTTTAGTTTTTATTCTGATCCAGCCCTCCGCTGTCTTGACATTCAGGTGTTCTTCAAAGATCCGTCCCTGATTTCCTTGTAATCCTTACACAAAATGGACAATATGCTAAGGAAAACCGCCTTGCAAAGTTGCCAAAAGAGCAATTCCAATCTAATTAGGAGTTCGTAGTGCTTCAGTGAAAGCAGCACAAACACTGTTAATATTCACTGCAGCTGCTTTGTCAATAACTCCCAGTGAATCCTCCAATTTATAAGAAAAATCAGGAAACTATTGGATTCTATGACACTGATAGATCTATCAGTATTCATTGCCCCCATCCTCTGCAACACGAGGCACAAATGCCAATAACTCTAACAGTCCCTTAAATGCTGAAGGATCATTATTAAAGTGTGCTTGGCATCCCTGGTCATTAATTATAATCTTGTGCACATATGCAGTGTGATTGCAGGAAATAATCAGCTTTGTCTGCCAAATTGGCAACATTTAGAAACTAATTTGTTATGACATACCATCAAAGATATTTAAACAACAAACCCAAAGCTCTGCTGCACTGCGCACACTGTTAAAATATCAGCTCACATCATTAAAAAATAGTTAACATATCCGAGGGGAGGTAATATTTATCCTTGAACCCTGGTTCAAGTGGAATTTCCAGAAAGAACAGTTATATCCTTTCTCCCTCGCAGTTCACAGGAGAGGGAACTCTCTCCAGAGTGACGGGCGGGCGGGGGGAGGGAATGACTTGGATTACACCGCAGACTCGCTGTCAGTCAGGAGCTATTAAACAGCCAGTGAATAAATGTTTGCCAAGAGCAAAGCTTGCCCGGGATTACCACGCTATCTGGGATGCCTGCAGATTCCTTTAGAGCCTAAAACTCATATTTATCTGTCTAATTTCTTCGATAGCCCCTGTTCCCACTCTCATTGCCCCCGCTCTGCCAGCAGAAGGGTGTGAGCAMCTCCAGCCCCTCCAGTCCTGCACCCGGGGCTGAAGGAAAGGTTGTGCTGTGGGGTGGGAATGGCTCAGCCCCCCACTCCGCCAGGAACAGCCCAGGAGCTTCCCACCACCTCCCGGCAAACTCCTGGCTGCCAAAATGGGAGCCTCCCCCAGCCTGTCTGAATTCCTGCTCACCAGTTTATTCCTTGTTATTTGGTTTCTCCATGCTTCCCAGGCCAACAGCAGTACCTGCAAACCACTTGAAGGAACAGGGGGACTCCCACAAAACCCCTTCCTGCTGCTGTCTCCTGAAAATCCTTAAGTTTGGACTTTTCCCCGTGGGCAGCACAGGTGCTCTGAGGAGAACCAGAGAGCTACACTGCACATTTCCTGCCACACGCAGTACCCAAGCTCTGAGGTTTAAACTGTGGACAGGAGAAAACCAACACTGATGCTGCAGGATTTAGTCCTGGGAAAGGGCTAATCCTGGGAAAGGGCTGGGCTGTGCAACAGGTTTGCATCAGGGAGGTGACAGACCCCGGGCAGACCCTCATGTCTGTCAGGGGTGAGCCGTGGATCTGTGCATTAAAACTTCCAAGGCTCCACATCAGGAGCTTGCAATGCAGTGTAGGAGACCACGGAATATTCAGGGGCTTGCCAGGCTTACATGGATATCAGAGGGTGCAAAAGGCTTATTGTATGATGTGCATACGTAATAGGATTTCTTTCCTCAGATCTATGGTCAGAGTATTAAAAAATGCATCAAAATAAAAGCAGAAATTAAATATTGAGCTATGCTTTCATCCAGGAAACAAAACCGCCTTTTTTATTTTTCTTACATAAATGAGCAGAATGATTTTAAAATGGCAAATCACTCTTGTAACATATTTTAAAGGAAGTAATTTTCTAAATTGAAATACGGCTCTAGTTTTTATTAAGAAAGCTAAATATGATGCTTTTTCCTAGAGTAAGAAGCTGAACCCGCAAATTTTTCTGCAGTCTTTTCTGATACTTTTTCCTCTACATTCTGCATTCTTTGGTGAATTTTTTTTATTATGTTCCCTCCTGTAGTAGGAGTCCATCAGCCCAGTTAAAGCTGAGGATGGAGAATACAAGAAGAGAGAAGTGAAAACACTTAACTGTGGGACTGCTGCTCCATTCTTACAGTAATCACTGTTTATTCTGAGAGACGGCACTTCCACAGAATATTTTGTTTAGTTTATGTGACAATTTCTTATTCTCTTCCCATGTTTTCTCAGAACCCAGTGTTCCATATTATAGAAACAGCAGTTAAGAAATCACAGTTTTGTGCAAATTCATTTCACCAGATTCTCAATTGCTGTCATCAGCCACTGAACCAACAATAATATCTTTTCTTTTCTTTCTCGTGGTATTTTATAGCTTGTAACTAATTTAATAACAAAGTCTTTTMAAGTGCTTAAAAAGAACTGATATCTTTTTCATAATGTAATTAATGTTACATTTCTTTACCACACAGTTTTGAAATCTATGGGTCCCAAGGATACTTCTGGAAACAGGAGGTAATAAAATKACCTCAAATCCATTGTCATGGAAAGATAAACCGTATCAAAAGGTATTTCAGACTACTAATAACTCTTAYATCAATATTCTTTAAATGTTTCCATATTTTCAAAGGAAAATAATAGATATAAACTTCTAATTTGAGCCTGAAAAATGAAGTAAATATTTTCCACATACCTGTATGGATTTCATGGCATTATTAGCTTTTAACCTTTCATATAAGTAATTTATATAGCCTCAAGTTCATAAAACCTTTTCATGAGGACACATTTTACCTTGAAAAGTTCTATTACAATGTGTTCTGCTAAGGCCTACAGTTAAATTACATATAATTGTATGGCTACCATTATTTTCTTCTTTTTCTAATTTGGATAAAAGTTATCCAGCATTTACATAAAGGCCTAATACACTGGCCTTGGAAACAATGTCCTGTCAAACCAACTATTCGAAATGAAATGCCCAATGAACATCATCTTCCCACTGGGAACCAAACCCAACAGGATGCAAACTAACACAAGTTAATGATTAACTCCAGCCCTACTGGGTGCATTTTGACACTTCCTCATGACACCAGGGAGAGAAGCTCTAAAGGCAGGGATGGCTCTGACCTTCAGAGCACAGAACAGGAAGAGTTCCTCCTCTCAGCCTCAAGCCCAGCCAAAGCCCCAGTGGAACAACTCCCAAAATTCGGCTGCCGAGCACAGGATGAGAAAAAGGGGCTCTGAGAAGCAGGGAAGACTGTAGGTACAAGGACAGGCTCCTCAAGTGCCCATCTCTCTCCTTGCCATCCCCATCTCTCCCATTTCCAATGCTTTAATCACTCTTGTCGTTATTCTCTGAACGCTCTCCAGTCGTCATTATCCTCTTGAATTATGGAGAGGAGAGCYGCGCACAGGGAGTTTGCCAGCAGCAGTCACACAAGCACCAAAACCAGGTAAAAGAACCTCTCTCGTTCTCTTGAAATTTTCTTTTACACTCATTTAAGAATTTCATTAGCCCTTTTGGCCATGGGGTCTCTTCAAAGCTCACATCTGCCTGTTCATCCACAACAAACCCAGGGATACGCGTTATATCCTGCCATTCCCCACTGAGAAATTCCTGATTAACATTCTCTTGAATTATGGTTGGAATGGGAAGTATTTCATCACCATTCTTGGTCTGACTGCATGGTCATCCTCTTGCCTAAGTACAGAACAAAAATACTCTACTTAGATGCTGTGATGAATCAGTGCTCCACACTCCTGTTCAATATTCCCCTTTCCTAATAGTCTCATCCCTGATTGTTCCAAACTGAGAGGTCTTCAGTTTAGCCCTTCAATGTACAACAGTTCTTCCAACACTTTTCCTACAGGCACACAATCCTTGCATGCTCCCGAAAATCCTCTGATAGGAAGGTACAGCAACACTCCTAATTTAACACTTCCTTTAATTTGAATTAGGGGCAAGCAGGATGTAGTTGGCCCATCATGTGTCATTTGGCACAATAAACTTCATGGAGTGACATGAACAGTTATCACACACATATCCCATCTTGCCCTGCTTAAATAAGGAAGAAAATTAGAACTCAGCATCCCATTCTTTTAATATTGATAATACTTATGAAGAAAGTTCATAAGGCTGTTGGGAGAATTATTTACTTGCTGTGCCCAAGTTAATCCTCTGGAGTGCTGCATAATGGATTGGTAATGTTTTCCTCATTGTCATCACCACAGAGAATGCTCCATTTGTTTGCCATAGAAAATAAACTTGTTGAACACATAACATGGGCATTATTTACAACTTTCCAGATTCAGAAATAGAAGTCATTCTTCTCCACAAGCAAAACATTTTGCCAAAGAGACACATAAAATGGAAATATGTTTGTTTCTTCCAAATGCTGAAGGCCAGTCTGCAGATAAAAATACAGCACATTCTCCCTATAACTACAAGTACTCTTGTCTAGGCTCCAGTAACCAGCTACAGTCACACAAAATTAGCTGCTCCATTTCAGTAACATATATAAAATGCTTGTATATTAAAAATCTAGAATTTTAAAAGTCTTTGTCTTGCTCCAAGAATCCTAATGCCTATTTCTTAGATCCTTGGGGAAATTAGGAAGCTACTAGACAAGTTAATGCTTTGAAGCTGTAATTTAAAAGGTTTTTTTAAAAGAAATTCTTTCTTTTAATTTTTTCTTCCTAAAGAACTTGGCATATTTTAAACAGAAAATTATAATAATAATTATGGATATATTGACCTCTTTGTACTCTTAGGCTGGCCACTCAAGTGAAGTAGATTTAACCAGCTCCCTGTAGGTTTCCATGAGCTTCCCACGTTTCTGTGCCGTGGCACTTCTTGCATTCATCCTGCAAGTTGCCTAGTGCACCTTAAGATTTGCATCACTAAAGAAACACTTTCCCAGGCCATTTTGTCACACGCTGTGATGAACTGAACAGGCATAAAAAGGTGTGATTTTGGGAAAGCTGAGGGACCACAGAGACACCAGAGTGCCACATAACACAGTGTAATACTGATCTACACTGAACTGTGGGTTTGTATGTAAATAAATTTAAAAAAAAACGAAGCCCCTCTCTGCAAAATAGCTAAACCCAACTGTACCTGAGACACAGCTGAGCTGCACTCAGTGTAACTTCASAGATAAGGAAAATATCTGTGGCTTTGGCATTATTATTATTGTAATAATAGTAATCAGAGGAAGTTCTGGGGAAATACCTTAACTTCAAATTTCTTATGCAACTTTTCTTGCTTTTCCTTTCAGCCAGGAAATGTTATGTCTCAGCCTATATCTGGAAATACAGACAATGAGTTGACACCCAAAAATAAGAAGCACTTTCTGTACTCTGGAATTAAGTCCATCTGCAGCAGCTTACATCTCACCTCTAAAGATTTTCATGGATAAACCAAAGCAAAAAGAATAGAGGTGTGTGAGTGTGAGAATAGATCATGGATTTGACACCTGTGTCAGTCTAACTGATGCAATTGAGATGTTTCTCCACTGAAATCCTACACTAGGACTGTCAATGACAGATAAAGAGCTCACATTACTTTCAAGAATAAGAACATAGTTCACAACAAAATACACTTAGGATTGAAAAACTGCATTTATGTCCAGGCTTAAGCACAGAGAAATCAGTTTCTCAGCACTCTATCTCTGATCTGAATGTCCGCTCTTCACACGTTGTGCCCATTTAAGTGAAGAGATTTACCACAATGAAAGAGAAGTGTCATCCCACAGGCTCTGTTATGTTTATGGGTATAAAGACAGAAGAAAAGAAAAAGAATGAAGTCATTTCCTTTTCTCATCCCCTTTATATCCCCTCAGTAACATGCAGAGGTCTATAATATCCACCAAATTCATTTTCCAGTCCTGGCAAATGAGGCTGTTGCTTCGATGTGCAGAAATGTGGAGTTTTCTTTGTGCCCCACTCATGAAATACTGAAAATGGCCACAAAACGTCTGCAGTCTTGTGGGATGTCCAGAATCTCTTAAAAAAATAAATATCCCTCCTAACTCCAAAGAAGTGATTTACATACAAACCTATCTCCCAAAATACCCCATTTCCTGAAAGCAGAGAATACAATTATTTCAATGGATCATCATTGTGTGCCTCACTCGTAACACGATTTACAAAAGTGAAGCTGGAATTTAAAAGCAATGCAGATACACCCGACTGTCTACAAAGCTAATGAAGTACTACTTTTATTGTCAACATTGCTGCTAAAATAAGACGTTTGGTGATTCAGACCTGTACAAAACATCTATAGCTCAATCATGTAAAACTGGTTCAATTTAAGTAGCACTGACATAACTATTTATCTGCCCTGGTTGCTTTAGTCCTCAAAATGCAGAGACATGGAACACTCTGACATTAATTGTGGTATTTCTTGATATTGTCTTAATACTTCTTTTTGCTCCTTGGCAGGATTGCTCCCTTTTCAGGTTCAATGCTAGACAAAGAACTTCCTGTACCTCTGTCACTGATGAGAACAGTGACAAACAATGACAAGCTGACATCAAAGAAAGAGTTTCTTGCACTTCAGGACAGTTCACTTGGTTTAACACCACAACACAAATCTAGAAGATTAATGATTCAAAGTAAGAAAGCGAGTTTTTGACTCCTTAGTGAATGGAAGAGAACTATGCTTATGTTATAAATAAGTAGTTTTAACCATTATTATCATTAAAGAATGAAATGTCCCACCAAATTAAAACTGAAGTGGGGAAAGGAAGTTTTAAAATGGCATTTCCTGTGGTATCTCTCACAGTTTTAAACCCTTCCTACAAACACACTTACCTGCATATAYATGCAACCATACACACAGGGTAGAAACAACTATATAGGATCTCATCCTCCAAACAAAAAGTCTGTTTGGAAGAGTCTTGAGACACTGACACAAAGAAAACATCACGTCCCCCTTCCCGGGAACAGGACATTCCTCTGGGGAAGGACTTAGGAAGCAACAAGACAACTTTGTGAAGTAGCTTTATGGGATAGTGTTTGTTTAGAAAGAAAAGCTGAAAAGAGAAAGSAGCTGGTGAGTCTCTTGGTCCAGCTTGTGTTGAGCAAAAGGAAGTGCCAAGTTCTCACAGCAGAACCCAAACACACCTTTTAGGAAGGCAGAGGAAGGCCAGGACAAGCTTTCACAGCTGATGGGATCAGGGAAGRAGGGGCTTGTCAGCCACACTTYACTATTAAACACAACCACTGGGAGYTCACCAGCAGATTTATTTCAGTGTGCCAGAGGGGGAACAGCAGAGCTGGGAAGCTTCAGGGATTGAGTGAGCAACCAAAGAGCAGGACACTAAATCTAGCTCATGTGCTGCTGTCCCATCACTCCTCTATGCCCAGTAATCAAGAGAGTCCTTGAAAACACTTTTAACTTCACCTACTCGTGACTTCAGGAATTTAATTTAGCCAAGGCTGGTTCTCAAGGCAGACAAATCTAGAACTCCCCAGTGGCACCCCCAGTGCACAAACCCCCTCTGCACCATTACACAYGTGGAGCTTCCGGAGGTATCCAAGAGCTTACCCTGCCTTTCTTCCTAGCCTTATCTTCAGAAACAGCGGGATCACTCCAGCCAAAGCCTTCCAAAGGCAGGAGCTTAAGGGAGACAGCTGGAGCAGACAACCAGGCAGCTGAGGTTTGCAAAGCTGTGAGCGACCGAGGACAGGTCAGTGCCACCCTGGCTGCTTTGGCACTGCTCCTGTCCCCAGCTCCTGCAGGTGTCACTCACACGTGCCTGGGGCTCACAGCACGCATCCTGCCCTGCTCACTAAAAWATAAGAGCACTAAATGACCTCCAAAGCAGTGGGTAGATGTGAACTGCAGTTAAAAGTGTGTAAGAAATGAAAACATGATTTATGACTCAAATATCTGAAATGGAAGCACAAAAACTTTTGTGCTCTGTTTAAATACAGGGGGGTTTTGCTGCAGTGACCAGCTAACCTGTGCCTGGACTTCTGTATCATAAACCTTCTGTCTAATCCCATTCATTCCTATTTGTTCCTTTTGCTAATATTGGCCTTTTTAATCTCCCTTCATTTGGAAGCACCAGCCCTCCCAATACCTTTAACCACCCTCATTGCACTTTCATTGAAATCAATGGGGCTTTGCAAATTACCATTGTAGAGCCGAATCCATTATGCCCATTACAGATTTAAAAACATGATGACAAGAAGCTCATCTGCACGCACAACTCCCTCTCTTCTGCTGTAAATAACTCAGCCATATCATTTTTTAAATCCTGAAGTGCCTAAATTATAGGCTAACAATATGCAAAATTTCATCTCCGAATAAGTCTATGGCTTTTTTTTTGTAGCTCAGATAACACAGCACTTTTCACAGACTCAGCTAAACGGTGATAGCTTTTGTTTGTTTTGTCTTGTTTCTTGTTTAAAAATGGATAAAGGCATGTCGGGCCAATTTAATTTAAATGGGATGTTCGGAGACGGAGAAGCGAAGTGGCAGAATTTCGGTTCTACATAATGTTAATAAGGAGAATTAACAACCCAGCATCATCACACGGCCCTTCAAAACAGGCTCTGACAAACTCCTAATCCCACTAAAAACTGTTTCCCCTCATTAGTGCCAGGCCTGTGCCAGCAGGGAGGGAAATAGCGCCATCGGCTGCTCCCGGGATGTCACCCGGCAGAGGCCGATTTCACCATGGGACACCTCTGAGGTTCCAGGCTAAGCTCTGGAACTTCCTCCAGGCCCTTTCTCCAGGCCAGAGGAGGAAGGAAGAGCACAGCAATGTGTGGCTTCCTGATCCCACCTCAAGAATCCTCAGGAGCTGCAGATGCCTTGAGCTGTTCTTCCAGCTGTACTTCCCAAGCCCTTTAGTGCTGTGCCAACATAACCAAGGGTGAAGGAAAGCCCACAGCTTCCGTGCCCCATGCCAGGGATTTCAGGGACTTTCTGCTGCCAACAGTCCATGCCAGAGTTTTCATTTGTGCCCCAGGGTTTGTGCAAGGAAAGAAAGAGGAGGATAAAATGCAAGCGAAACACCGGGACAGGAAAAGTGTGGGAGCACGGACAAGATGCCATTCCCTTTTCTGTGGCTCTTCCCCTCGGGGTCCGTGGACACCAAGGACACATCCCACAGGTCCCAGGTTCAGTGAGGAGCCTCGTGACATGTCCTGTGAGAGCATCTCACCTGGCCAGCAAAGCCCTTGCGTGAGCAGCAAGACAAGACTCCGTGGAAGGAATAAAGCGGTTTTCCCCAAGGAACTCTCCTCCTCCTGTGGGTGGGAATGATTTAGCCCATTGTGCAATCTCCACCGCTGTGTAATTTATATTCACTGGGGTGCCAGAACTGCACAGTCTCCTCTAAATATAAGCAATTAACTCCCATTAGCATTAGTGGGAATCACTCAGGAGACTATCCACCATTATTGATTATCTCGTTTTTGTACCAACTCAAAAAAATGTACAAAGAGAAGGAAATCACATAGTTAGTGGCTTTGGCTAAGTTAAGGCAGGCAAATTAGATTCATTATCATTCTTGAGCTAAACAGTGGGGCTTATTAGAATGTAGTTCATTTACATACTTTGATCTGATGGGTGTAGATACCTAATTATACAGCAGCCAGCAACTTATTTTTGATGTTTTTTATTAATTAATATTCAGCATTATAATTAAATGCACAGGCTGCTCTCCTGCAATTTCTCTCTTTTTTTGTTGTTGTTATTTCTAA
Organism: Amblyornis subalaris; assembly: GCA_018881555.1. Lineage (NCBI taxonomy): Eukaryota > Metazoa > Chordata > Aves > Passeriformes > Ptilonorhynchidae > Amblyornis > Amblyornis subalaris. The sequence continues at coordinate 2,089,688 of JACAXG010000031.1, forward strand.
CACAAAAATAACTTTTAAAGTGAAGTCCATGACCAGCAACACCATGCAATGAAACGTACTCCATCACTTAGAAAAAATGTGGCTGTGAGGGCAAAGCTGCATGTGGCCATACCTGGATTTTTACCTCTCACACACTGGGATGAAGTAGTGGCTACAGAAGTTTGGAGATATTCAAAGCATGCCCCAATCTGCATGTGTCAGAGGTCTCTTAGTCTGAGCAGCTCAGAAGCCTCGTCTGCAAAGCAGGCATTTCTGCAGGAAAAGACATATCCATCCTGCTAAAATCCAGGAGTTGCCTGATGATTAGGTCATTAAATAAATAAACCAGCCATGAGAACTGGCTTTCTGTACAGATCACTATAAAGGAAAGAATAGAATAAATAGCAAGTGAAGCTCACTAAACCTTGGAATACAAAGAATTGTTCTCCTGAGCAGACAGTGCCAAGCAAGCTGAAAAATTAATTTACTGTTTGTTCCCAGTTTCGTTACAATTGGTATCTTCACAAGTCTGAGTCATTAGCATGTGAGTTTACAATTATGCTCTGAGCCCTGTAATGTCCTGTCATTTGCCTCCAGGGATTTATGTCAGGATCCAACTCGGTTCCTAAGTGATCTTCCAGCAGGACAGAATGACAGCACCATTATAGCTCCCTCCAGCAGATGATGGTAATGATATTATTATTCCCCTGATCAGCTTGGTGATGATTGTTTGAACTTTATCAGTATTAATAGAGAAAATAATAAAGGTATTAATATTTGAAAGCTCTCYGTATTGTGTTTAGTATCATATTATTGCTACATTTTATGGCAAGTACTTTGACATTTCAGTGAATTTCCATTTACAGTATTACCACTATAATCTACTCATTTTATAATTGCTTCTGGATACTTGTAAGGTTTAATTTCTGATATTTCCTCTCAATAAAGAGACCTGCATATGAAATTAATATACACTTATCCTCACGAATTTGCATTGTATGACTACTGGACCAAATAAATCTTACTGACTTTTGGCATTCCACAGTGGCCAAGATTGCTTCTAGTTCTCCAGAAGWATCCTCTCTCCATCAGAGCTATTAAAAATATCCATGCTATCCACAGTAAAGGACAAGAGCTGCTGAGCAACCCRGGGTGAGAATTTCAGAGGGAATCTCAAGACGGAGAACACGTCAAACAATCTCCCTGCACTAGGAAAGAGTCAAAAAGGAGACTAGAAAACTTTCCATCCAGGAAAAGGTAGCAGGCATAATGACTGGGATGGGATGGGGCCATCCCACTTGGATATAACCTGGAATTAATGGATGGAGAAAAGCAGCTGCTAAAGAGCATGGGAAATGAATTTTCTGAATTCGCCCTTTGCCAGGGGCCGGGCCAGGAAGAAATGCAGAGAGGAGCAATGAATGGACTTAGCAAAGCTGTAGCTCAGGGGTTTGTGTGGAAGACAGAAAAGATACAGAGCACACGAACCAGAATTTGTACCTCATTTCTGGCCTGATGTTATTTTTTGAAAGTATCCCAGCAGCCCCTTGCCCTGTGCCACACGAACTTCGTATCAGTGTAGCTGCTCCTGCAGAACTACAGATTTCATTCCAATATCGGCACAGAATTCTGAGTTTCCTCAATTCTTCTTGTGACAACTTGCACAAAGTTAATAAAGACACAATTTTATAGAGTTACAAGACCATATGTTCTAACTGCTCAAACCCCATTTTTCTGAAGGGAAATGCAAAACAAGAAAAACTGACTTTAAGAAAAACTGAGTTTAAGGAAAACGCCAGTAGTCTGGCACCTCCTTGGTTTTATGAGTGAGGCATCAAAAAGGCAACAAAGTTGGTAACTATTTCTCATTTTGAGGCTCAGCTTCAACTGGTTTCTTTGCGTTACTCTCTCAGTTCCAGAGCAGCTTGTAAATCAATGTCAGACACGTTATGTGAGAAATGCTCTATGAAATGTTTATAGAACCGTGCAATACCCAGCGAGATGCACCGTTAGAAACTACCTCTGATATTTCATGTTCCCAGGACCTCTCATGAGAGCCACTCCCTAGCCTTCACAGCCAAAAAGGAGGGGTGAGGAGGGATGGCAGATGTGCAGGGGAAAGGGCTTAAACAACAGCCAGTTCACTCTGTGACTCTTGGCACGGGATAACGGTGGCTCTTGGGAGCCCTGATCACCCAGGACCACCTGTGGAGATGCTTTTAAACAGGAAAGACAAATAGTGTTTATAAGAAGGCCAAGGTTGTTAAATAGTGCCTGGATCCAGACATCTATATCAGACAAAGGGCTAAATCCCAACACTCAAGAAACTACTCGGGTTTTAAGTTTGCTCTTAAAATTCTCACTGTGTAAGACATGAGATTAAGAGGTCTGTTCTAAGGATCTGCTATCCAAACAGACAGGACTCGCTTGCATTATGAAGTCACCAGGTATGGAACTGAAAGTTAAAACCTCCTCTGTCATGCCTGTATTACCCACCAAGATCACAGCATTTCCTGGTTTCAGTCAGTTCTCAGCACAGACCTGGACTGAACCTTAGACCTGAACATCATTCATTCAGGTTTTGTCCCAGCCTTCAACTTAGCTACAGATTGGCACCTTTCTTTGCAGGCTCTGAGGGCAGGAAGTGCTGACATTCCCCATGAAGGCAGCAAGCAGTGCTGAGAGACTTTCCTTAGCTCAGGATCTCCTGTAGCTGTCGAGCTCCTGCTTTTTCCAGGGCTGAATTTGTGTCAAAGTCACAGGGCAGTAGCAGGAACATTAAAGGAAAGCCCTGGGCTAGAGGCTGCCTAACAACTGTATTTACAATAGCCTCACTGTCTTTGTCAGGCTTGTTCTCCATGGAATTGCCTACCCACTTAAGGTTATGAATTTGATTTATCTGCAAGATTTGAGGTGAGTTTCAATCCTGGTGGAAGCAATAGAACAATGGCACGGAGCAGAAGCAGATACAGGGAAGATATATCTGCGTGTGAATTTACCACACACAGCTTTGGCAGGGCCCTTCAGTGCTGATTTGCAGAGCTTTGCAATACACATTTCTTGTGTGGCGACTCCTAAATTAGTGCAGATTTACATCATTGTGAGGAGCATGGGAAAATACTGATGTGAGCCAGCAAAACAAACACGTGTTTGAACCGAGGTGTCAGGAGGCACAGATGGATTGTGCCACCTGCACTGCTCATGGGATACTCCTTCCAGTCCATTCCACAGCATGTTCACTTTGGGCTACTTTCCGTGGGGTCAAATTGCAATTGTATTGATTTTCCACAGCACTAATTTCATGGTGATGTTTCAAATTGCTTAAGGCTCCGTCCAGAATAATGCTGGACTTGGGACAAAAAAAAAATGGAGTCATTTTTAGTGACTCAGAAGATGTCACCATGAGATAGTGTGTAAGCAGCTTTCCTTCAGTGCAGTGTAACACAGGCTGCATTTTTCCGTGGATCCCATGGAAGCAGCAGCCCCACAGGTGAAGAACTGTCCTTTACAGCAGATTCCAAAATGCTGTTTATTCTTAACCTGGAATTCACTTCAAAGCTGTTTCCAACTGACATTCACAAGTGTAACTGAAGGCACTTTATGTCCTATTGATGTCCTCGGACTGCTTGGCAAAGTCTCCCAGTTGTAGGTTCCCAAAATACAATCTGCACCCGATTTCTGGATAATACTGAAATTCTATCCCCAGCTACATCTTAGGGATGTTCCACTTTGCTGCCATAGACCTAATCTTGCATTTTTCAAATCAGTGGGAGTTTTGCTGGAGGAAGAAATAAAAGATTAGGGCTGCAGAAAACACAAAGTCAGTAATTTGGCAGCCTGATTTTATAACAATCTTTGTCTAATGATTATTTAATATTGTACTAGGCTATTTAAAAGAATATTCTACAAAGTATTGGAGCTTCCTTTTCAAAGCCTGTGTAAAATGTGATTTGTAATTAGTAGCTTTAGATAYGCAATGTGTGTGAGAGAATATTAGTATTCCATAAGAGCTGCTGTCAGTATAAGTTACATGGAGAAGCACAAAATAATATGAATACTTAATAGCTAAAATACTTTATTTAAAATTGATTTGCTCCCTTGATTGTTATAGAAGCTCCACCTGAAAAACTTAAATCTTTTTTTGTTTTGTTTTAAATTCCATTCTGAATAAATGAGTTAGGAACTATGTCCATAAATGACCTGAGCACTAAGGGAATATATTAAAATTTACTTTTAAGTACTTCAAAGCATTTCACTTTATTCACATATAGATACTGGGTTTATTCACCAGGCTTGTTACAACAACTCTGGAAATTGCCACTGTAAATGTTCATTAAAATATTCTGATATTTACAGTCGGTGTCAACGCAGTAAATCCCGCTGACTGATAGCACCACCAACTCTGAGCCTGGAATGTGGTCCATTCCCTAAAAAGTTCTGGTGCATCCTTCCCTGTGCACGAGCAGGGTAAACAGCTCTTTTGCAGGATTTACCTTTGTTGAGAGGACTCAGCCGAGAGCTCGCCGGGCTGTGCAGCAGAGGGCACTCACACTCTATGGAACAGCCTCTCCGCACCGCTGGCGAGCCCCGTGCAGGCACAGCTCTCCCCTCTGCTTCACGAAAATTCCACACAAATTTTATTCGAATTCCCTCGGAATTATTGGAAGAAAGCTAACGGGAAAAAAAAACCCCACAATTTCTTTGCTCGGACCTAGGAAACCTCCRCACACACCCCCTAAGGGACAATTCCTGTAGGTCTTAATCACGGAGCAAAAGGTACCAATTCTGGAAGAGCTTCCCAATAGGCAGAGGGAGCAGGATTTGGCCATCAGGTGTCAGAGAAGCAAGGAACCAAAAATGTTTCTTAAACTGCCTGAAGCTGAGGCAAGAATTTTTTTAAGGCAGCAATAACATCAGCACTGGTTGCTATATGATCCTGACACGCTGCTACTAAATCGTTAATACTAAAAGAATATCTAAATTAATGAGCCCTGTGTTCCCTAACGTTGTGCCACGGCTTGATTTCTCTCTTCAAAAAGGAGTTTTCCCAGCATATTCCCTTTCTGACCTAGATAAAATAATTTCTGATTTTTCATCTACTTCTGGAAGGTAATGGCATGGTGAAGAATGTGATGTGTGAGCTACAGATGGCACTGAAAGAATCCAAGAAATCTAAAAATACAGTAAGTTTTACAGGAGAGGTTTCATAAGGTGGCTGTCTCGTCCTTGACATCACTATTCAGCTGGCTATTGGAATGGGACTAATTTAATTAAGAGAACAGCTCAGATAAAACATTTTTGTCAGATTCCCCAAGTCCTATTCACCTTGCTTGAGAACTCAAGCAAGTCTGCTCTGAAGCAGTCCAGTAGCAGAGCTCCCGTCATGCCAGCTTAGCTGAGCACAGCCACAATAGGAGCAATTGGCACAAAGAAAACTACTGAAGTTAATGTAAAGATTATCATATTATTTTTCCAATGGTGACCCAACGGTCAAGGCAATTGCTGGTAAGAAATTGTTCACTGCAGTCTTGATCTTTCACTCCTCAAAAGCTCCAGGTGAGTTTTATTTGCAGTGCTTGGTCCTGAAACCCTCACAGCTTGCCATGAGCTTATTTCATTCCTCTGCTTTCTCAAGTATCTGAAGCAAAAGCAGCTATTTCTAAGTAATAAACAGCAATTGTGGGTTTGGTTTTTTTTTTTTCAGTGATCATGGCTATTGAGGGGTTTTTGTGAGAAACAGAAGCAGAATGGTGAGACCATAATATAGTTAAAATACAAACCAGGTTGTTAATTCAACTGTGCTCCACTCTTTCCTAGCAGGAAACTTGATTTCCTAATAATAAATTCCTGATCTGGTTTCAGCAAGTAATCAAATACCAGAAATCCACTTTGCATTTTAAAAAGAATGGTGTATTTTATAGCAAAGAGAAAAAGCTGGAGGAGATGGGTTTGTGGCTAAACAATACAGTTCTTCAGATCCCAAACTGAACTGCTGTATTCCCTAAATGCTGGGGAGTGGGTGATGGGAAAAGGCAGGGAAAGAAAGGAGCCAAGAAGAAGAGGGTTAATAGAAGTTTTCCAATCTAACATTCTCAAAGTAAACACATAAACAATGAAAAAAAGCTTCTATCTGACCACGGGAGAAGAGTGTTAGAAGGATGTAATGGAATCCCTGCAGCATTTCAAACTCTACTTCAAATCTAGGTCTCTTTCCACATCCCATGTTCATTGCTTGCAGCAAAACTGGGTTCCTTTAAAGAGCATGTCCCTTTATCATCACAGAACCAGCAGTTTCAGATTTCATACTTGTGATCTCAATAGCTTGCAGGAATTTATATTCAGAACACAACTTTGGTGTATAAAACTGGGGGGGAATCTCAGACAATGTATTTGTGTATCGCCCAGCAATCTGAGGGGGGACCAGGATATTTTAGCTGTCCCAACGTTGTTTTTCAGATGTTAGGAAAAAAAGAGGAATAGTAAGTAAACAAAAATTGCTTAGTGTACCGTTTGAGAAATGGAAAGGATGGGTCACCATTAACTGTTTAGTGCTTTTTTGCTGAGGGACAGTTTCCCAAAGAAATGTGCTGTCTGCAGCCTTGCAGACTCACCTGGCAGAGCCTTCAGTGAAGAAATCCCTGGTTTAGTACCTCTAAGTGTGTGTATGCACCTACAAACACTTGCACTGCTCATTTACCCTAATTAACACTCCTAATTATAATTTCAACTGGTTTGATAACTTGTAAGGGAGCCTGTTCAAAAGTCAATCTTCCTTGGGCAGCAATATTTCTGCAGTTATGTACAGAGGATTAGGGACACACTCAGGTGCACACAATGTTCTTGGGACTTGGCAGGATTAAGCTCAGAACGTTTTTCTCCTTCAAAACTCTTTAACAGTCTCGATGGCACCTTTTGCCCTCTTTTCTGTATAACCTATTTCCAAAAGAGACACACGATGGAGTGTTCAAGTTTTCTTTTCTAGTGGTCCAGCTTAAAACAAGTCGTCTTTGTATCCCCCTAAACAGATAAAAAAATTCCTCCAGCACCTTGAAAAATGCATATTAATAAAAACAAATATGAACCTAGTTTTCTAATTTTTTTTTTTCCTAGTGAGACCTGTAGTCAGTCTTGTATAACAATCTCTGGGAAAAATGGAAAAGTGTGACCAAAGGCTTATGTTGGACCCCATCCCAGACCCCACAACGTAATCCTGAAGAGGAGCTCTCAGCTGGCATTCCTAAGGCCAGAAGACACACTTGGAATCATGGAGAACTTTAGGAAAACAATAAGACCTCCTTCAACAAAAATCCACATGAATCTTGCTCTTGGATATTTTGCACTGATATATTGACTTTTTCGAGATGGTACAGGAGGTAACTTAACTTGAATTTCCTGGCTTTTGAGAGATTATTGGCATTATTTACCTTCTTTTTTTTACCTACCACATTTTTAATTAAATTAAATTCCCCATGCATGGTTAGCTATAAAGTGCATATTACTTACCTGCATCTTCAGATCTTTTACAGTCCCGTGGGTAAATCCATAATTAGTTGGTTTTGTAAAATGCATATTATTTACCTGACAGGCCAGAGTGGCTCTAGAGGAACTGTCCTCATGTCTTGGTTAAGTGCATAATTAGGCAGGTTTTTTAAACCTATATTATGTTCCCCACATTGAAGCCATTGCACTCCATTTGTTAAATATTCATACTTCTTTTTTTTTTTTTTAAATGTATTATTTACTCAATCGGTCAAGACAGCATGTAATTATGTATTTAGAATGTGTGCATTGCATAATAAAAAATACTCATGAAAATGTATGGAAAAAAATTACTTTGCCCTATTAGGGCTTTTTTAGGCCATGGTGTCCTCATCATTGTCTCTCAAAATATCAAGTATGCAGAAGAACAATTATTCAATGAAAAAGGTGTTCAGCCAAGCACTACTTAACAGGATACTTGCATATTGACCTAAGCTTTTAGACTAATTTCATAAATAAAGGGAGCATTTGTGCGCTTTTCCAAAGGCAGCTATTTAGAAGCAGAGTGAAACTTGATTTTACRCTCCTACCTCCTCAGTCCCTTGGGGCACATTCTCACCAGGATAAAGGAGTGTTGTTCCACTGAAGAAGGTGCTGGCACGGTAATCAGCAAAGCATAGTGTCCTAGAAACCATGAACTATGACCTTCCAGGAGATATTTCTGACAAGTACCCCTGAGGATGCTCATGTCAGTGCAATGGAGACCTTTGAGGGTGACCATTCCCCATGGAAAAAGCCTTGCAGGAAGCCAAGGCATCATTTCCATGTGACTCTGAGATCTTATGGGGGACCCTGGCTGTGCACAGGCTTTGAGGACTTTATGAAGCTGAAGTTATTGGACATGAGTTTGTGAACAGCGTGATGAAATCCGGAGGAGGTTTGAAACTACCAACAAAGGTTTAAGTTAAATAATCAGAGTGGAGCTTGACCTCTTTGATCTCATATCACACTTAGTGCTGCTAAAYTGAATGAGAACGATGTGATGTTTAGTACCTGGCAGAGTCACAGCTGTTCAGAGAGAGTGATTCACATCAGCTTCCTGATGGAAAGAGTATCTTCTTAAGTATCYGGTGTTCATTTACTCGGGGCAGCTAAATAAGAATTCATTCCCCTCACCTCCCAYCCTGGCCCTCTGTTTCAGACAACCCCTGTAGCTCCTCAGCCCCTGGCCAGGAGTGGAGTGAGACAGAAGCCACAAGGCTACGCCTTGGGGGTGGGCACCTCCTCCAAATTACATCCCAACCCCAACAGCAATCAAAAGAACAGAATGTCCTGTCACACGGCCCAGGCCAGGCAAGAAAGTGCCAGCTCCCTCAAAACCTCCTTCACACTGCCTGGAGTCCCCTCCTTGCCCCGAGAGCTGCAGCGAGGCCAAGCTACGCCCCAAGCCCATGATGGATTGCACGAGGAACTTGCCATAAGCAGGATGTGCCTCCTTCCTGGAATCTGCTCGGCTTATGGGCACACAATCAAATGCAATCAAGGCACAGCAGCTGAACAAGTTAGCACCTGTCAGCTGGGCCTCTAAACCTACCTCTGCAAGCCTTTATGTTCCTCCCAGAAGTGTGTTATGGGAAGGGCCACGCAGGGAAAGATGCTGCCTTCACCCCTGGTTTGTTGGGCTGTTCATCACCCCTCTGCTCCATGTCACCTTCACATTTCAGCTGGCAAATCCAAATCTGGGAGTGCTCTTCTTTGCTTCACTTAAAAAAAAAATAAAAATCAGATGGCTTAGTTTAAAACAGATCTCAAAACGCAGTGGCTGCAGGAGCACAAAATTGCAAAAGGAGTGATGGAATGTTCTTTTTCTCCTTGGACAGCTGGTTAAGCTGGTTAGGGTGATAACCTACCTCTAGGACATCAGCTGGGAGGAAATTAAGCCCCTCTGGCAGCACTCCTCTGGAACAGCTCCAGCCCAGCTCGGCTGCAAAGGAAAACATGCAACCTTAAATCCCAGAGGAAAGGGTCTCAATTTCAGTCAGTATTCTCAATAAATACGAAAAAGCACATGCAAGGCAAAAGCAGACAGGTTCCTTAAACAAAGACTGTGATTAAGTTTAAACTGTGTTGTCCAATCATATTGATCATTATGGCCACTTACATTTATTATAACTACCAGAGTTTTCCTGTTTTGTTTCTTTACTTCAGCACAAAAACAAGGACTCTCTCCCACAGTTGGCTAGATATTTCCTGAAATAACACATGAGTGGTGGCTATTTTACCCAGCAGGTTCCTTTATCACCACAGAGCAGGAAAGTTGACAGGCTTTGTGTCTGAAATGTAATTAGCTCACGGGAGTACAATCATAATGAAAGCAAAATTTACATTATTGCAGACGTGATTGTTCGCTCTTTCAAACAGGAGTAAAAAGTGAATTCTGAGGAAGGTATTTGGGGGGCTTGTTCAGTCAATATACTCAGATACTCCTATACACCTGCCAAGGGGAAGGGAAGCAACTGGAGTTTTAGGCCAGGTTTCTTTTAAGCTTTTAGTACCTCGAAAAAGAAATGATGAAAAATGAGCAAAATCTCTTTTCCAGATGCTTTTGAACCTGTTGGCCCCTACAAAAAATTTCAGAAAACAAGCAGCCTTTACTCAAACCAAGTATTTTGTAGTGAGGTTTTTCACCTACTGATAGCATCTTTCCAAGGAAAAGGAGAGGAGGTAGGAAATTCTTCATTTATATGATCTCTTAGCAGGAATACTATAATATACTGTAACAACAGCCATTTCAGGACCCGCATGGAGAGATCCAAAATCACATTGTGGGACAAGACCCTGAGATATAAAGGTCATTTTTCCTTTGGAAGCAAATTACATTCTTTCTACCACATGTTCCTCTACCTGCTTCCAAGCAGGACACAGTAAAAGAGACTCCAGCCACCTACTCCAGTGATGCCATAACCTCCCTGACCAGGAAGGCTTTTTGAAAATCCAGCCTGGATCTTGCTACTTTCAGTGCCGTTGCTTTGTCCAGCACAGAAAGGGAGAGCAGATTTTTATATATGAAAAGAACAGTCTTGCTCCCAGACATCAGTGCCTCAGGCTCAGTAACCCAYTTCTTTTCATCTTTGTGGGCCACATTTTCTGGGGTTCTGATTTATCCTCCTTGGTCTCCTCTMAACTGTGTCCTACTGATTCAAATCTTCCCCGAATTACACCAGCCCAAACAGGATGAAAGGCTCCAGGTGGGGCCTTCTGAGAAATGGAAAATCAGTGCAGCTTCTCGCCAATGTTCCCCAAGAGCTGCTATGCAGGCACTGAAACTAAAGAGGGATATAAACAACGTTCTCTCTACAAAATATTCAGTTAGATAAGTTACTGTGTTGTCCCAAAAACCAACAATGGACTGAAGAGGGTCCTTACTAGAGTGACACAAATCCCAYCATGTTCCCATATTCCCCACTCCCTTTTTCCTACCACTGGCAGCAATATAAACACGAAGGGGAGAGGAAGGTGCCTTTAAATTTCTGTGTATCCAGCCATCCTGACCTTGTCCAGGCAGAAGTGTGTCAAAGCTTTAGAGTCTGTTTTGATGCAAGAGGCCTCTAACTGAAGCRGGAACAAACCTGTCTTTAAGGGTGCTTGGGTACAGCAAATAAACAACTTAAAAAACTTGTCACAGAAAAATCAGCAACAAGTTTAGGAAAAGATAATAACTACAATTTAGCCAAGAAGACACAAATACTGTATCTGCACCCATGCTCTCAGCACTGATGCTGATTTTATTTTAATGTCATMGTATCCACTGGGAATGATGGGCAAGTTGGTTTTAAATAGAAAAAGCCATCAAGATGATGAAGAGAAAACACATTTTTTYCCATCTCCCTTTGCAGAAAAGATTAGGAATCAGAATTTGGATGTATTTTACTTCATAGCAGTGAAATCAGTGCCTGTTCTGCTGGGAAGTGCAGTGAGTTTGCATCGTGCTGTAATCTCATGTAGCAAACTGTGATCCCTCAGAGCTGATGTCACAGGACCATCCCTGATTTCTGTTTCCCGGAGGAAATGCTCCCCTCCCGATCCACAAGCACTGCTTAATCCTCTGGATACAACTTGTGTTGGATGAACTGCCAACAATTACAGGTAACTGGTGACCAAAAGATACCACAGCAAGGATAAAATCGAATGCAGTGGTCAACACACTGCGGTTTGATATTTTCTGTTGTTACTCTATCCAATTAATCGGAAACTATTTCTTAATGAGTGGACTTCCAAACTGGTATTATTATATCCTTTGAAGTGAAAGTAGGTCTCAATCTGCCTATTTTATTTTTATTTTTGCCTTTTCCTTAAATCAGCAAATCCTCTACATAGCCTCTTGCTGATTTTAAGAGGCATATGGTTCTTAATCCAGCGGTGTATGAATTATGGCAGTAAATGGCTTTGAAAGTGCCTCGAAAGCAAAAATATGGAAATTTCCCCCCCGAGGGACCAGGATGAGCAGTCATTATTTTTGCGATTGCAGAGAACACTGCCCAAGTGTTCCAAGACTCCGTGTGTATAATTGTTTGTCTCTTTCTTGCTTTGAAGTACTTTTTTTTTTAACAGCAAAACCTCAGACACACTCAAGGACAGCTTCCACAGCTTGGTCAAGAACACCAGCGTATCTACATATTCACTAAGTCATAAATCTTCTATACTTTGGCTATGCATATATGACACATGACCCTTATTTCTCCCTTGTGGTCGCAGGCTGAGAGACAATAGAGGTCCACTAAAGCACACAGCTTCCCTCTCAGGTAATATTTCATATGTATCTCTCTACAACCACCAACRCATCAAGGTAACTGAGCTGCAGTCTGGGAGGGGAGTTTAACCATAATTGTCTTAAATCGTCTAATTTGGATAAAACGAGCAAGAAAATTCCCTCAGCTATTTGTTAGTATAATAATGTCATCTATATGTTTCTTGCCTCGTGGTATTCTGCTTTGTAAAGGGGAATGAACTATAGTCGGAATCCTTTGGATATTTGGTTCGATCTGTCTGTCAGACATTAATTAGTTTCATAGCAATCTCTCACTGCTGTCTTGTGGAAAGACAGCAAGACTGAAAAATAAGCCAGGATGACAAAGGGAGAGCTTGACTTGCTTCTGACCAAAGAAATCTGTCATTAAGAAAAGGTTCAGAACGCAGATCTGAGGCTCCTTTGCCTGCCTKGTGGGAGTACAGATGACTGGATTAAAACATTAATGTGTTATTATACACCAAATAGTCTCCTCAAAGAACGGTCTATTTGCTCATTTATTTCTATGTACATAAACAACTGGAGAGAGGGAGATTTCCAGGGCAGGAGCTCAACCATGCGACTCTCACTAATGACAGTGGCTGTTAGGCAGCCAAAACCTCGAACGAGGCTTCCAAATTAACCTTAAAATAACATTACTGAGGCCTCAGTAGCAGCTCTGCAGTTAAATCCATATTAAAATTTGCACTTGGAGCATCACTAATGTCCCAGGATTTCCTACTCAAATTACTTTGCATCGTCTCCCTATTTTACATGCTGAGGTCTAATTCTCTGCTTTGTAGCAGCATTCTTTAACATGGGTACAAAGCACATTTGCAGCACCAGCAGAAAAGTGCTGCTCCAGAGCACAGTGTCATGTCCTAACTCTTCAGGAGACAAGGGAATTTGCTCACGTGTATTTAAATATATTACAAGAAATTTTAACCAGTTCCATTAAAAAATCTGGAGCTGTTCCACTATTTCATTCGGTGATTCCTTCCTTCTATCCCTTTTCCCTCATAGTTCCAAAGCCTCTGAAAATAAAGTAATTTTATTTAGATTGCTAAGTAGAGACACTGGAGTTTTAAAATGCTGATTGACAGGTTGTGCTTTTATAAGAAAAATGGATATCAGGCTTACAATACAACACTGGTTTGCAGAAGTAGGCATGATAATAAATTCCTGGTTTATTTTAAAAAATGAATTTAAAAAACAGAAGGAGAAAAAAAGGAGAGGGACTAATCAAGGCTTCTTTGAGGCATTTCATCCCCAGAGTGTTTTAAAAAACAAGTAGCAAGACCATGGCTTTCTCAAGGAGATCATAAATATCTACAGGAGTTTTGAAATGCTCCTTAAAGGGTGCTTGCTATCCTAAAATGCTTGTATAAGTATCCCTCATTCTCTGACATAATCCTGCAATGCATCCCATAAGACTTTGTGCTTAACCTCAACTGCAAAGCGATGGTGAAATCATTAAAAGTGAGATTTCACTCAAGTATGAAGAACACACCAGATTCCTTACTTTTTATAGGATCTTATTCYGACTCTAACAATTTCTATAGTAGTTCCTCTGTCCCTTGGTACATACTGAAGAGACATTTGAMGGCAGCTTGAAGTACTGCAGCCACACCAACAACTTCTGAGTGTGATTTACACACACATGTAGCTCACCACAAAAGTGAGACAAAACAACTGGGGAAGACCTTCCTTGTTAGGAGAAGGAAAGAAGCCTTTCCCTCAAAATATTTCAAATGCTCTGCCTCCCTGAACACTGAGCTAAATCAGGTTGGGGGGAAGAGACACTGGGTGTTTTTTGAGATGTTTTTTTGAATTATGTCACAGGAAAATATCCCTTCACTTGATTTATTTCCAGAGTCTCTTCATCAAAGGAAATGCAAATACCATGTATTTGGAAAAAAATCACAAGACAACTGCAGTACAGCTAGAATTTTAAAGGATATGTTAGAGAGAGGTTCCTAAATCCATGCGCTTCTGCTGAACTTAGTGCTCACGCCACAGTATCCCCTGGGCCAAAACACATTAGACCACATTTCATAGTGGTCACCTTCTGATATTGCAACCCCACGAGGTGCTGTAGGAACACCAGAACTGGAGGAAAGGCCAGCTACAGCTCTTTCCAAATCTCCAGCAGATTGTTTCCTGGCCTGGGTAAAGACACTTTCGATTTCACCCAAACAGGTTCACACGTTTTCTTAATAAGAAYTTGTGTCAAAGTGTTTCAGTTGTCAGAATATTCACCTCTGAGCCTGAGCATGTAAGTACAAGTCCACACATTAGTTTATCCATCAATATCCTGTCTGTAGTTTTGTCTATGCATTCCTAAAGTGCCCATCACCCTGATGCAGAGGTGCCAGCGCAAATTCTCACCCCGTGTTAGTTTGACAGCTCTGTCATCAGAGCTGGCTGTGCTTCAACTAAAATACAAACCCAGGCTACTCCTGTCCATCTCTGGGAGCTACCCCAGAGGCTGGTGGCTCCTCAACAAGAGAAGTAGCAGGTCTAGTCCCATGCTCAGGTCACTATTTYCTTCTACAATAAAACAGGTTGTAAATCCCAAATCTGGACAAAATCCTTGTCATTGCAGATTGGGAGATGGTTCACGTGGCAAACTCAGTGTCAAGGTCTTAGGCAAACAGTTCAGTATGAGAAAAACAATATATATAAACAAAATCTATTCTGTTCCTTATCCTACACAAATCCTAAGCAAGGAGCACACCTTCTGCACAGAAAAACCTATCCTTGTGCTCAGACAGCAGCCAGAAGAGACATAAAACAGCAGCTCCTCTAGCACCAGCACCACTTCAATGGCTGAATGCAGAATTAAAAAACAGGCTTCGCTTCCAGGTGCAGACAGATGTCTGATGTGAAGATATTGGCTGTCTCTCACCAAAAATGACAGGCATTTTGGTAAGGCTTTTCTTAACAGATGGCAAAACTTCAGTCCTACCRACTGCAGCAGGATCTGGAGGCACTCAGCACACAGCAGGATCAGGCCCAAAGATGGGGCTGAACACCAGATTTCATCCACATTGTTAAGAAAAGTTATTGGTGTGAAAGGGGTGTCCAGGCACTAAGCATCAGATTCAGGAAAAAAAAAGACCAACAAACCTTTGCCGCGTATTGTGATGTTTTCTTTTGTATACTGTATCAATGACTGTGTGGTGTGCTCCCTGAAAATCCAGCCCTTGGTAATTGTCAGGGAACTTCATTCTGAGTGCAGGCTCTACTGGAAATTAATTGCTTCAGTGCAATCTGAACCACATCATAAATGTCATGTAGAAGTTGCAGGGAGTGAGGAGGCAATGACAGCTCTATCCGCACTGTTTCATTTAAAGGTGGGTAAAACACACTGCGACAGAAGTGCTCTTCATCAATAATTTAGTCCGCAGTGTAAAGCCAAGCCTTGCCAAAGATGCCAGGGGAGCAGCTACCTCCCTGGTTTTAATGACACCAGCAGGGAGGGGTTGAGGGGCCAGCTCAAATCAACATTCATTGCACATCTGGGCATGTCGGCAGATGAAGATATCTAGGACTGAGCTGACAGGACAAAGGGTTGAAAAAAGAAGTGTAACCTAGAAAACCTTTACTTTGAATTCTTTGTATAAATTCAAGGGGGATGACAGTTCCTAAGGTCATCTTACATAATAAAACTACAGTGATCTACATAGAGAATTTTAACTCTTTCCAACACCTAATCAAAGAAACCGCAAGTTAAGTTTATATTATTCACTTTATGAATGTAAAATGCAGAATCCTTAATTCCCTGAAAAGAACTGTTTTAATGAGCAGAATGTTAACATTTATATGCCTGACTTCATTGCAATAACCCTAATTATAGTACCACGGAAGCCCCACTGTACTGGAGGGTCACTGAAGTTCCTATTATAGCCCTTATCTTAGGGGAGTTTAATGTCTTTGCCATTTCACAGTGCATTGGCTGGAACTTGCCATGCAGGTTAGTGCTGGTTTACTCCTTAAAATTATTGTTTTACAGGAGTTTAGTTCGGTTCTTAAACAGCTTTGGCTTGCCAAAACCCAGAGTTTTTACTGCTTTTATGGCAGTCTCCACACAAAAGCCCATCCATTTGCTCTGAGGAGAATATGACATTCAGGTGCAACGAGACGGATCCATCACCATACCAAACTCCATATTCTCACCCTAGGAGGTTACAAAGCCGTGTAGTTACAACATGGTTGAAGCTATCCTGACTTGTGGTGTTCTGGCAGAGTTTTCAGGCACTAATCTTACATTCCAGGCTATACGTTGGATGCCTGTGATTTGGCTGAGGGGGTGAGGACTCGTGTCATCCAAGCGCAAAGCTGCCGTCTCAACCTGGAGAGCAAATTCCTTTTGTCCAGGCAAGAGCAGCTTCAA
This sequence comes from Amblyornis subalaris, assembly GCA_018881555.1. Classification (NCBI taxonomy): domain Eukaryota; kingdom Metazoa; phylum Chordata; class Aves; order Passeriformes; family Ptilonorhynchidae; genus Amblyornis; species Amblyornis subalaris. The sequence goes on from JACAXG010000031.1 coordinate 2,106,328, forward strand.
AACACAAGCACTTCCACCTCCAACGTTGTCCATCAAATGTTGCCTCTGCAATAGCAATAATTCCCACTGCTGGCAAGTTAAGACTTCATTATTTAACATCACAGTACCCGGAGCTATAGCTGAAGGCTATTGAAAGCATAGGATTGTTTTTTCCTTTTCCAATAATACTATGGAATGAATTCTTTTCTGCTCACATTTTGGATGAAATGTTAGGGGCTTTCCATGATCTTTAAAGTAATCTAGACCACACCAGAGCTGTGCTTACAGCATAAGCCTCATCCATGACAACTTCATTGAGGACTACTGCAGGCTTTACTCCCTACGGGGGTCATATGGGAAGGCGACAAACAAAGGAGTCCAGGGAATCCAGAAGGTGGCATCTCTCCTAATTGCATCTGACATTTCACTTTCATTTTCCTAGCCATCCGAAGGTACAAAGTGAGTAATCCAGTTCTTAATAATAATGTTAAAATGCTAATGGCACCAGGAAAGCCCTCTGAAAGTACTGGAGAAGAGGTGTAACATTTACATTCTGGAAAAGTTAAACAGTACATGTAGACAGATCATCACTGGCTCGGGTGAGGATTTCCAAGAGGGAACTTGAACAAGAATAGGTCATAATAATAATTATATTTGCTGTCTGTAGTAGAGAAACACAGTAAACCTTCCTATGTCCATCCTCAGAAAGGAAGAGGTTTGTGCCTATTCTGCCCTGCTGCATCTCCAGTGGAGGCCTGGCTTTTCCTTAGGGAAGGTGCAGTGATGCTGGATGCACTAGGAATAGCATCACAAGATAAAAGCCTCCTAGATGACAGAGATATTTTCCCCTCCACACAGCATTAGAGGCTCTGGCCACTGTAAGCTGCCAGACCAAATCCCATATTGTCACAGCATGCCCTGTACCRAGTATCACCAAGGAAAACCCATCCTTCCACACTGTTACTTGCTCTCCAGCACCAGAACACATGGATGATACTCCATGGTCAGTGGTTCTTCTCACTGTCACTATTTATGCTGGTGGATAAAAAGGAAAGATGATCCTTGTCTGAAAAACAGATCAGGAGTTCAGTGAGCTCTCTAAAAGCTTCCAAATTACACTGGTCACTGTAAACATGAGATTTACCAGAAAGGTCATTTGAAAGCCTATTCCAGTGTTGTTTCTTTGCTTGGTACCTCACTTTTGGGAAGAAGCCTGAATTTTAAAACTAGAAAACCGAAGCTGTGCGGCTTTCCCTGCTGAATTGCAGAAAACCAGGAGCCCTAATTATAATAAACTCTGATAATAATAGAATCCCACACTACTAATGTGCACTCAGAGAGATTCAAATGAGGGTGTGCATGTGCACTGGGAAAGGATAAGCATAAAGCCRTAAGTGGCAGACTTTTCTTTCCAAGCAGCAGGCTAAGCACAGCAATTTAACAAACACAGGAAACAGAAGAATGAAATCTCAAAGAAGGAAAAGAGYGATCCACACCCACAAACACAGCTCTTAGGTGTGCTTTTAAGGCCAGACTCTCTCCCACTGTGCTCCCCCATACACATTTACACCCTGGGTAAGGGGGAGTAAGGGCAGTGAGGAGCCTGAGCAGCTCCTCAATAGGCAAAGCAGCAGAGGTTCAGGACCCCTTAACTGCAGCAGTCAAGTGCATTAACTTGTTTAATTTTAAACGGCAATTGCCAGACTCCCAGCTGGTGCAGCCTGGCACAGCTCCACGGATTTCAGCAGAGCTACTACAACTGACACGAGCTGGGGATCTGGCCCAGTTTCTCAATTTGTCAAAGAACTGGTAATTCTTAGGGCACTCTCCTGTCCTATGCAAATTGTCACAGCATCGTGGGCTTCAAAAGCTGCAGAGTTGTGACAAGTCACGCCAGACACCCTTCTGCATCTTCACTCCCCTTCTTATGTCCACTGCAGGATTCCTCCAGGAACAACATCCCAGTAATGAGAGCTGAACCCCATAATGAGACCGTGAACAAAACAATTCGGTTATGTCAAAATTTCGAACTTTAAAAAATTTCTAACTTTAGAAAAGGAAAAAGTTAGGAAAAAATCCAACTTTAGAAAAAGAAAGGGTTTGGCTGGGATTGAGCTAATTTTCTTCCCTGTAGCTGGTGCAGTGCTGTGGTTTGGATTTAGGATGAGGATAATGTTGATAACACAGGGATGTTTTAGTTGTTGTTGAGCTCACCTTAATCAAGGACTKTTGAGTTTGCCATGCTCTGCCAGTGAGGAGCTGCACAAGGAGCTGTGAGGGAGTGTGGCCAGGACAGCTGACCCGACCYGGCCAAAGAAATATTCCATACCACGGGATAACACGGGCAGTGGATAAACTGGGGGAAAACTGGAGGGAAAGCTGGTCAAGAGCTGCTCCAAAACCGGGCATCACTCAGCAGCTGGTCAACAATTATACTGTGCATCTCTTGCTTTCTATTTCTTTTCCCCCTTCTTTTTCTGTCCTTTTAAACTATCGTTATCTCAACCCCCAAATTTTTCTCTTTTTTTTTTCTGATTCTCTCCCCCATCCCACTGAAAGGAGGGAGTGAAGGAGTGACTGTGATGTTTAGCTGCCTGCAGGGTTAAACCACAACAAAGGGCAGAAGAACAGTAAATATCTAACAAAAGAACCTATCCCAGTAGAGGTAACACTGCAAGCAGTTAAAGCACTGAAAACCGTTATTTTATACGGCATGAAAATCAGCAATTTTACAAAGAAATGACTGTGAAATACATAATAGTGCTACTTCTAAAAAAAAAAAAAAGGAGAGAGAAAAAACTATATCAAAGTCTGAATCCTCCCCCCCAAGCAAATGCCCATCATGCAGCCCAATAGGCTTAATCTGCCATAAAGCCAAATACTTCCCAGAGGAGGTGATCGTTAGTTTGAACATTAATTTCCCTTCTCCTCTTCTTGTGTATCCATTAAGTGGAATAACAAGAAATGTTCATGGCCATAAGGTGTGTTTGATGGCAAGGAGTAAAAGAAAATGTGCAATTAAAAGATGTAAATGATAAACTGCACAACTTCTCAGCTGGCTTGACCAATATGTGGGACTTCTGGGAGATGCAGGTTTTGTTCTCCCATGTTGAGGTCAATGAACTGCAGACACCCAAGGATGGAAAAAGTTGGAGGGCAAGAGAGAAATTATTAATGCTCCATCTTCTCCTTGCTCGCTTAGATTTGCAGAACATGTTTCTTGAATGAGTTTGAAGCCCAACATATAAAAAGCTGACTATTTATATATTTGATTCTTTAAAAGCAATTAGGAATACAAAGCAGATGGTACAGCATTGTAGATTTCCCTTTTCATATTGCTTAAGCACTAGAGATCAATAAGTCTAATATAAACAGATGATTTCCATAGCAGGGTTTATAATTAGCTGGCACTGAATGTGTCCAAACTCTAAAATAATTAGCAGAAGCATGTGGCACACCATTAAAACCTTGTGGCTTGTCTGCATTTACATTTATAATTATTAAAGTTAATTATGATGCTTGTGGTGTGGTTCCRAGCTCCTTTACAACTTAGATTAAATATTTTTTCAGTCCTACTTTTTCTTTCAGCCCACCAAATGCCAGCACTTTCAACAAACCCCATTTCATCAAAAAGAAAAAATGGAGGTTATTTTTATAGGAATGACCTGAATATTTTCCTAACTAACACTTTTATTTTTCTAAAGGGACATGACACAGGAATTGAGTAACTCAGCATTTTGGGGAGAAAAAATCCTGATTAGAYATAATAATTTTAAGGTTGTCTAAGAAAACCTTTATACTTAAACCTGAYGCACTGTTTTAAATAAAATTCAAACAAAGATAAACCATTTAGTAATCAGAACATCTCAGTGACACTCAAGACCTTACAGTAAAGTAAATCTTAATTTTATGTGCTCTGATCCTGGGCAAATCACAGCGAAAAAGGCAGCATGACTGGGTGTAAACATCAGATATTGGGCAAGGACTTTTGAAGGTCCAGTTTGGGTTTGCACATCTCTTCCCACAACCTGGGCTACAGAAAGCTCAGTCAATCTGGTCACTTATGAAAATAATTTTCATAAACATTTATCATTAAGACATTCCGTGACACATCCAGACCCCCAAAGAAGTTGCACTGTTTGCATAATGTCTTTTTTCAATTATTCATTTCCCTGAATTTTTCTTTTCTTTMGTGCAAACAAAGCTAAATTCAACAGTGCCACAAATGTGGCCCAGTGAAATGGGACGGATGCCCKGCAGAGTGACCCTCTGGAACATGATGCTTCTGGAGGACACACTCCATGGTTCAGGGCCACCACTGTACTGGGGAGGCAAGTAAAAAGAGATTTAATTTACCAGTCTGCCTTCTGATGGGCATAATCCCATCCTGTGGGATTAGGGGAGCACGACTGCAGAGCCTCAAAGGGAACAGTGACTTCCACTGCACATCAACACGTCCATGTGACATTCCCCATCACAGCCTTTATTCATCTATTCTGCCAAACACAGGCACACAGGTCAGAGTTTGTGCAGCAGAAAATGCCACAAGAACCAAACGCCAGTGGGAATCATTCCCACACGCCATTCCCAGAGAGAGCAAAACCCAAACTTTTGCATACAAGTGGTTTTGATCAGCTGCTGGAGGTTACCGGATACAGCAGATACCTGAGAACAGGCTACAACTTTATACCTCAATAGTGTACGTTTTAATTCTGGGGKTTTTTTTTTTCAATAAAAGGAAATAAAATGTTAAAGGCCTCAGAGAGGATTAGGATTAGATTTTACAGGAACAGAGCCTTCCACCTCCCAGGTGGTAAGTATTTCATAGGCATAAGTACTCCCCTTTCTGAAATCACCAGGTCTACCCAATTTCTACCGTAGAGAAGCCTCCCCCCCTTTTAATGCATTTCTGCTCTTCATATAACATGTCCATCATGAACTTCTTGGCCCTCGTTCTTGTTTCCTCTGGCTCAGGCCAGACCTGGAGATGTCTGGAATGTGACAAGGCAGTATTAGCCTGCCAACTATATTCTGTTAGCAAATTTATTTTCTTCTCCTAGACTGATGATAAAAATGTCATGGTGTGATGCTTTAGCAGGCCCAAGAGCTGCCCACCTACAGCTGCAGGGCTTGAAGAGAGCTCGGAGCCAAGAACGCCATAAGGAGAGCAGACAGCAACTCCACCAACTTTGCTCCTTCTGCATTGGTTATTCTCCTGCTAAATGATGCAATGTGACCCCCTCAGGGATTCCAAGTCTGATCATGTTTTTCTCACTATTTTTTCTTCCCTACTTCCTCCTTCTCCTTGACTAAAGCAGCCCAAACTGCTGAATTTTTCATGAAAGAGATAATATCATTGTACATAAGATAATGGCATTCAAATACATCCATCTGCTTGTTAGCTCTGACTACATCGATTGTGTTTCTTCTGAAAGAATATTTACCAAAAGGGGAAAAAAAAAAAGGAAAAAAAAAAAGGTTCTCTTTTGTGGCATAAAATATGCACATTTTCATAACTGAAATACAAAATCCCTTTTACATACTTTAGATAAGAGAACAAAATGAACTGAGAAATTAAGAAAAGCACCCTTGAGGTCTTCCCAGGACAAAAGTATTTCCTCCTTCCAATATTTCATTAAAAATCTAGACAGGTTTTACACTAAAACACTGTTGATTTTTTTTTTCCCTTTCAGTAAACAATATCTTGTTTCAGAGGTGAAATACTGCATGCCAATGATTGGGATTTTTACTGGCCTGAAAGTTTTCAAATGCGGTCTAGAGGATTACACCTAAGGCATCCAGTTTATCTCACTTTCCCATAAAAACTGCCCAACCTAAGGTAATTCAATTTATCATTTTATTCCTTTTTTTGGCTATTCCAACAACACAGAGTAAGACCGTAAAATATGTGATATCCAATTACTGAAAATGTGATGAAAAATTACTCTCAAAAGTAGGGCAAGCGAATATATTTACTGAATTTCAGATGCTCTAGATAAAAAGGATAGCGAGATAAAAACTGCCTATCAATTTTACACACACTGAACTGCTTCCACTTCATTTCCTATAGGTCGTGTACAACCATCCTGGGTTTTGAAGTTTCATTTCAGCAAACAATATATTCTAATTGGCTTGTTTACATTTATCACCGGCATGTCCTAAACTCGGAGATGTGCTTTGTGCTCTTCCTTTGACCTGTTTAGCACGGCAGCTCCTCCGAAGCTCCTGCCACCTTGGTTGGGATTTGAATAACTCCTGTTTAAAGGACAACTCCTGAACCAAATGCTGCCTTTCTCCCAGCGCCTTGAGCACATTTCAGTGCTCGGTGCTGAAATGGCAAACACGGCAATTAAATGGAAATGACAGCAGTTGATCTGATTATTTCCTTCTCTCCAATCTCCTTTTTATTATAAGCTTGCATATTAAGGAAGCGGGAGGGAACAACACCTCTGAATGTTTGTCCCTTTGTTTRCTGGGGAGGAGGCCTGTGCACAGTGAGCCTCTTGTTCCAGGGATCTCTGGAACAGGGCAAATGAGAAGAAATCCTGATCCACAGGGAACTTCTACTACGTTGCAAAGCCTCCAGCCCACTTCCCTGTGTGCTTTGCTCCGGGATCCCAGGAGTTAGTGACAGCAGCCCTCCATTCCCTATGAACTTCCCATGCATTCTCCTGGAGCCAGCCTGAATCACTTGCAGCGTTTCCAGAATGGAAGCTGAGCTTGTGCCTTCTCTTTTGGCTGCTGTGGAGCTTCTTTAGCATCACACGAGGGTTCCTTCTCTTTCAGCCCAATTCGCTCTCTACTGATTTCCACTCCATTAGCAGAGCCACACCTGCCTGAATCCTAGAATCCCACGGGCTGGACAGCGAGCAGCATCACCAGTACCTGCTGCTGTCTCCAACATTACTCTCCCCGATGGTTTCCTGAAGTGGAACTTCATCATCCGTTGGACACGGAGAGAACGATGCCTAAATGTTCCTCAGCGACGATTTGGTTTATTTCGGAATTGAATTTAGTACAACCACATATAAAGAGACTGCGATTTAATCACAGACGTTCAACAAGGGCAAAATTATTCACAAGTTTGGAGTTGTGAATTATTTTTCAGCTCCATTGACCAACATGTCTCACTTTACACTGTGGTACTCCATATTAATAGCTGATGCTGAGTTTCCCAAATGATGGCATCTGTGTGGCAACCAGGGAGCGATTTTTTCTGGACAAATGCCTCTCCTTTTCCCTGACTTCTGATCTGCTGCCTGTCGTAAGTTTACTGTGCAACAGACTGTGGGAGCTTTGTGTCCTAAATACAGAGGACATGTCCAGTCCAGCAAAATAATGCTATTATAATAATAATTGCTTCAATACTGTTTGTGCAATCTCTTTGCAAAATCTTGTTATTTGTGATTCTTATCCTACAACTTGATATGCATAATAGCTCGGAGGTGCTGGTGATGGAATTTTTCCAGCTCTTTGATGTGCCAGCAATGACTTGTCCATGTTTCACAGCCACAGACTAATGTGGAAATTACTACAGCAAAATAAACACTAAGTCTGGTATTCTGTGGGATACCATGCATGTGTCAATTTATGATGCAATCTCACATGCAAAACATGTATTTTTAATTCCGCACGTGATTTCTTAGACATCGGATAGTCTCTTATAAAATAAATTAAATCCATTAGCCACACTAATACGCTGATTCTATATCTTGCAGATGCTTTTCCAGCTCTGGACTAGTGCACARCCTTGCTTTTCTCCTGACTGACGATAAATCTGTGGACTAGAGCTGCCACAGCAAATTTGTTGGTCGTGAACTAGAGGTCCTCTCTAGTGTGTGCAACGAAAGCACAACCACCTGCGCAAAGGAGTTCACATATAACCTTCTCCTTCAGTGCTGTGGAGGCCTTCAATCTGCTCAGGTTAAAGAGCTTGCCAGATGTTCAAAATTTAATAAATATTCCTGGCATCATGTCTCTAGTGGCATCATCAATCATTACTACAAAGAACAGTCCAAAGAACAGTCTGTGCCAAAATATACCTTTGCTTGACTCCTTTTGCTATTACAAATGGATCCAACAGAGTGCCAGCCCCAGCCTCTATCCAGCACACCATTGTGCAGATGACGGATAATTTCACAAACTTTTCTGGACATCCAGGAGTTGGGAAATATTGCCAATAATTTTCACAGAGCTGGAAGTCTGATAGCATCAAAAGCGCTGCTAAGGTCAATGGAGACTTGTTACATGGGCGTGTGTTTTGCTCTGTGTATTTTTTATTGAGAACAGCTAATATTACRTCCTAGCCCCCTCTTGGATAGCAGGCATCACCCTAATTATCTAGAACCCTTGGATCATAATCAGTCAGCATTTGTCCTTTTCCTCAAATCAGAATTGCTATAGAAACATCTTTATTTGTATACCAGAGTGCTGGAAGATAAAGGAGTATTTGACATTCACAGCCTAAGGGCGTGTAACTTAGGCATGTGAAGATGATGATATGCATCTGTTCCCAGAGGAATTAGGGTTCCCAAATTCTTATACGTTGTTTTGAAAATCCCCGTTTTAAATAATATTTCTCTATGTTCCTCCTTAAATTTATTTAAAGTCAATTTTTCTACGTTACAAAAGGGCTGAACACAACTGTAAGGAGATTAGTACAGCTGAGTGGGGCCTTGCTGAGGTACGTTTTGGTCTTTTTGCAAAGAATTTAGGATACTTGTTTTTCCAGAGTACATGGAGTGACTCTTAACATGGCCTTACAGTATTTGACATCTTAATTCCCTACATTTTTTTCTCCTCAATTTGATAATCTCCCTCCTATTGAGATCATTATACGGACTATTTTTAGTTTCTTAAGGACTCTTGTCCCACTTTCAATGCAAGTATGTAACTGAAACACAATCAACAAGAACTACGTTTAACAAATACAAAAAAGGGAAATGGAATTGCTTTCTACTGCTCTATGACAAATATCCAATAGAAGTATTGGCTTAGTGGAAGCAGAGGTGAAATGAGCACTTTAAGCAGTTTGGAATCATCAGACACCCCTTCATATTTGTCTGTTCTCAGCTTCAACCAAGAATTGTTTAAATAGGAGTACAAAAGCCTGAATTACTTATGTGCTGGACTGCTTTTGCCCCACGTTGCTCTGCATTGGCAAGGACCCACTAAAGTCAACATTTAAGTTACCCTTTTAGCCACTGCAAGAACAGAAGCACTGCACCTTTTCTACAGGTGACAGTTTTCCCAAAAGCAAAGAGGTACATGAAGCTCCTCATCCTGCTGCCAAATTAGAGTCTCATAAATCTCAAAAAAATCTTAATTGAGAAGTAGTGGGTCACTGTGTCCTTTTCAAGGTCTCAGACTGGGCAGTAGCCACATCCCCGGGGCTGAGGAAGGAGTCCCATGTGTAAAACCAGCATGTCTAGGGCTCCATGAAGAACGGAGCTTCAGTTTTAACTGGGGGTGCTGAAAAACTGTCTGTAGGGCTGAGCCCTTACCAACATCAAGAAAATATTCAAATCTCTCAGTTTAGATGTATCCAAAGCGCATAAAGGCAAGCTGTGTGACACACAGAGAGATCAGGACTTTCTTGCAATGAAAGCAGGACAAGCACATGTCTGAAGACAGTTCTCTCTTACAGGTCGATGGGTTTTCCCTTCCCATTAATGTCATAAAATGATGTGAGCTAATTTGAATTTGTTTGTGCATCCATTCATTCAGTCCAAAGATTCATACTTGGCCACTACTGATTCATGGACAGTTGGTCTACATAGACAAAACCTTTCCCAAAGCTCTCTTATCCCAACTGGTAAAGCTGTGCTCTTCAGACAGCTGCAGGATATTCTGCTGACAGGTACCAGCAGTGCCAGCAAGGTTCATCTTCCTCACTGCTTTCGTTGGGCTGMGAAAATGGGTTGTCAACCCTTGGACAACCTTCAGGTTGTCTCAGACCCCATGGGGTACAAATATCTGGCAAGTCTTTGCATTTTTGCAAATGCAGGCCCCCACTTGCAGCTGCCACTCGTGCAGCCCAAGGAGCCTGCTCCCAGGAGCTTCTGTGCACACCCTTGGAGCCACAGGCATGAGAGATGGAAGGACCCACTGACAATCCAAGGTAACACCTTCTGCAACTTAGGTCAGTGATTTGGCACAAAAAAATCTCGTATCAGTGTAGTTCTGGGTTTGCCTAGAGCATTGTTTTCATAAAAGTGTTCAGTACTCACTTAAGGACTCAAAGGGATGGATAATGCTTGCATCCTTTGGGTAATCTTTTCCAGTATTATTTTCAGTGTTAAACTGAAGATCGCTCTGGCCCACACAATGCAGCAGATTTCAAAAGAGCAGGCTGTAGCCAACTGTAACTGGAGTTGATATATCATGCCATATTTGCCCAGCAGAATCTCAGATGGTTGCACAAGACAGACACTGAGTTTCTGTACATTAATCTGATCTTCCAAAGTCCACAGGTCCACATAACACATTGACTTGGAAATAGAGACCCTCTAAACTGACACTTCTACTGGATATTCTTTGTAAGGAAACTTTAAAATGCAATTTCCTTTTTCTTATTGTATTTCTCAAACATCATTATTGCTGAGCACTGAGTTTGTTAAATGCTTACACCAAAAGCAGAGGCAAGATTTCCTAGGAAGATAAAAATGTTTCTCCTTTTAGTGCTTAATTAGAAATTAGACATACTTTAAGGAAATGTAAATGACAGCTTTGGAATCCTCTGTCACACAACAGGCAGGGAGCTGAATTAGCACATTAAGTGGGACAGACCCATTGCTCAAGATGCAGGGATGTGTTAGAACACAGCACTGGAGAACGTAATGCACAGAGCGACCTCACCTTTGCATGGGAATGGACCTCAGCCAACATTACAAAGCCTGTCTAACATTAGAAACTCATATCCATTTTTACATAAGTGACCTAATTATGAGAGGTGTTATAAGGTAGGTGACTGAAAACATGGCCTCTTGAAAAAGCAAGCCTGAATTCATTGCAGTAGTTCTACCCTTAAACGTTCCCTTTACTCTCCATAATCACCATTCAGCACAGAAGATTTACCCTAAAACTCCACGGGACAAACTACAGCTGCACATCCCAAACTAAATGTGGCTGTCAGAGAGGAAAGAATTCAGGGAGAAGGCAGAGAAAACAGGAAGGACATGGAGGAATATTAGCAAGACTTCCTTTAAAAGCCAAGTTCCTAAGAGCGAACCACTGCTTTAAGGAAAGCTGGTACTTTGCCTCAGAAGAGAACTTTGGTGAACTAGACTGTATAAAATTATGGAGGTTATTATGCCTGCAGCCTCCTTGCTGTGCATTCTTCCACAGAAGTGCTCACACCCACTGTGCGTGGCCAAATAACATGAATTAAAAATGCTGCACAGCAACAAAGTTGGGTTTCAGATGAAAATACCTCAGAACTGGTCGGCTATTAACACCTCGGGGTCTCCAGTGGTCCCAATCCCTGCATCTCTCCAGGCTGCTGACAATAAAATGCAACCAGAAAAAAATATTTTTAACTTCTAGGTACACCTGAAGCCAAGCTGGAATCACTAGATCTAAAGGCTAAGAGTGATACCACCCAGGCCCAGTGTCTGGAGCAGGAAATGGCCTGAAGCCATAATTTCTCCTCACAGCCCCCAAACCACAGCACATTGGCCCATCTGCCTTATATATAAAGCACATGCTCCGAGCCCGTGTTTGCCATGACAGCCATGAAATCCCCAGCCATTTTGCAGGAGCCATTATCCTTCGGGACAATAAAATTCTGTAAGACAACAAACATAGGAGGTACCGATGCCAGGGCAGGAAAGAACTGTTTTATGGGGAGCTGTATATTAGTTTTAGGACAGGGCTACTGGCAGCTAGTGCCCTAAATTATGTCTGGGAGACACGTGGAGTGAGACAAGTGGAATGGACAATAAATGCCAAGTGCCGCAGGCAAGGTTTATGGGGCCAACAGTGGTTTAACATTTGGGCAAATGTCTTAGACATGCTAATTTTCTGCTTCTCCTCTGACTGAAATGACCAATTAGCTGTAACCAACCCAGCCCAAATTTAAAATATCAGGTATGGAATCCTCACGGAATCCCGCTCACRATCGATTCTGCGGGTAAACATGTTCCCAAAAACGCCAAGTAACTCCGAATAACAAGTAAATACAGGGAAGCTGCAAACTGCTCACAGACATTCTGTCAAGTAAATTAATTGCTCAGTTCTACTTTATTAGGAGACCTTTATGGTTGTGGGCAAGCCTGCCTTGCTAAAATCCTTTGATCACTCTTAATACTGGAAGTCCTCTTTTGTGAGGCTAACTTAATACTGTTGTATTCATGCAGCTTAATCTGAGTAGGTGCTAAGTGCTTTGCCAGCCCAGGAGTTGCAGAGCATGGAGGAGAGATCATTCTATTTATTCAATTTTATTCCGTTCAATAGGCTGGACTTCTTTGTTTACAYGATTAATTTCTTCGCTGTCATTTTTTTTCCCCTCTGAGTTTTATGTATGATACTATGTTCTGTCACTGTGTTTTTCTGTTTCTCTTTATCAAAAATYGCAGTCATCTCCAAAAAGCTGATCTTAAATCTTTTCTGCTTCAAAATTAGCTGTTGCCTAAGCAATCACACATGCAGGTCAAAGTTTAAAGCCTGAGCCTACATCCAGAGAATTCAATACCACAAGTCTATTTGAGACTGAAGAGAAAGAAATGCAGATCCAAAATTGTAACTTGCCTTTTCAAATTTATCCACTGCAACACATATGTAAACAAACTAGCCTCTACATTAAAATAAAAAAAAAGAAAAAAAGGGGAAAAAAGGTAAGTCCTGATCTTTCCACAAGACACCATCCAACCACAGGAGGCTCAGAAAGGCAAAGCCTTCGAGTGGAATCCTGGACCTGGTAAAGTCAATTTAAATAAAGCCCAGATTTCACCAAGTGACCTCTCTCTTAGTGATTTCGATTTCTATTGCTTCAAAATGAATTGGAAAGATACTTTAGAAAAAACAACAGAAAGAGCAAAATGTTTCCTTCAGGAAAATTCGAGGGTCAGTCCTGCAGCTTTGCTTTAATTGTGCTGCTCTTGAGATAAGAAGCTCTTTGGGGTGTAAATTGCCTTGCACTCCCTGCATGTGTAATGTCCAAGGGAGTGCAGGGAAGGGCTTGCAGTCTTAATGGAGGAAGAAAACATGTAGAAGTCAATTTTTATCCACACCACAAACTTTCTCTGTGCCTTCCACGAATTAGGATATACAAGCAGAAAGCGAAGTAGCAATTAAAAAAATCAGTGTAAATGGAGGCAACTCATATATCCCAAGCAGGGAAGTTTCACCTTTGTTCAGATAAAATCTGAAATACTCTTTGTTATTCTCAAAAATACGATCAAATGAACCACAAGTGCCATATGTGGGTGGTGAAGAAGGGCAGTGTCTAACTAAGGGGATTGCTGAGGTCATACAAATGATGGGAGCACTTTAAGTGCTTCTTTCTCAGGAGTCACAGTGACATTCCTGGCTTTTTTTTTTTTTTTAATTTTATCTTACCGGATTTGCTATTTTCCCTTCCTTCTACTAGCCCTAATCAATGCTGCAGGTCAGGTTGAAAGAATGGACAGCCCTAGAGCCACATACATTTAAACCACTTTGATGCAAATATTGATCCAGGAGCATAGACATGTGGAGGTGCCGCTTTTTTTAATGGACAAGCTTCCCCCTCCCTCCCTTCCAGGTTTGCACTTCATGAGATAAAATAGAAGTGTCTGCCCAAGAGCAGGAATGAATACATGAATTAACAGATCCAAAGATAGACCAGGCTCAACGRTAAATTCTGCTCAATCCAGAAAGCAAGATGCCATCTGCGTGACGCGCAAGTGCATTTCATGGCCTTGCTTCCTTCAGCGCTTCCGTTTCTCCATTCACACTTTCTAGCAAGGGTGCCTTGGCAGCAACGTGTGCAGTGGTGGGAGAGAAGTGGTGCTTCATGTCAGCACGAACGGGGCTGCTGACACAGTGGCCACCACAGCCCCATGCTTAATTCCCATGTACACAAGCCTATCAAAGCGTTTTATTAGAAAGCCACTGTCCACAGCTTATATTTAGAAACAGAGAGCGAGTCCAAGCTGCAATCCAAAGACGAGATCAAGGGGAGGAAAGAATTCTAAGGACCGCTTTGAAATTCAACACTAAAAAGATCTGACATTCTTCTATCTGTAGGCATTTTTAGGCTGGACTGAAAATAAAAAGAAAACCTGTTTGTACAGAGAAAGCTTGCCTGGCCCTGCGCCAAGACAGGAAGTCTATCAAAGCTGGGCAGTGTTTGAAAGCAACAGAATACTAGAACCAAAAAAAGAAAAGGGGGGTGTGGGGGTGAGAGAAACTCGAATGAAAAGACTTACTTCCACATTGACTTTTTAGCTGTTTTTCAGATGGCTGTGCACGGTTGTTGATAACTACACCCCTCCCTGTTTGTTCAGCTTGAGCTTTCCATGTGCTTGGCCTGACTTCCAGGTGAGTGCTGCACAACCACGATGCGGACATGAGCCTCTGGATCCACACATTACGATGAATCAATCCATTTCTAACAGAACTACCTGGTCGCCATGGGATAAATCAGGTTGGGTGGTGAACAGCACGTGTAGAGTAGTCTCCCTGTGAGTTTATCAGGGATGTTAAGGCCCGAAGTTAGTCCCGACGGGTCAGAGGTGGATCAGTTGTGCGGCGGAGAGCCATTCACTACACACATTCACAACACACACAGGCACACAATTATAGCAACTCAGGGAATGCTGTCTCCCAGCCTTTGACCTTGGAAGAACATTAATTCTTAACAGACATCATCCGTTTTTTTAACTTCTTTAATATTTTTGCCCCCTTTTTTAATATTTTTTTTCCCGAATTTCTGGCTATAATATATTCAGGTACAAATGGTGCTGTCATCTCGAGCTACAAGTTAGAAAGTTATTACTTTTAATATGCCACTACCTTAGGCCTCTACTGTTATGTAAAAGAAAAATAACCTTGTGTGACAGTTTAACATTGATCGATGTGCCTGCCAAATGCAAAGAGATAAATAAGCAGGTGATGAATAAACAGCACTTCAAGTAAAGACATTACGCCGCATGCATAAAACGACGCCAGGCACCTAGGAGCCGTGGGTGGCCGAAGGTTAGCCATTTCATGCCCACTCACTAAAGCAGACTTAATCGCTTCCAATATTTTCTGTTAAAAAGCACGCTTAATGAGCCAATTTCACAAGCCCAGAGAAACTGATTATTATCTCCGAGTTCCAACTGAGTTGGTTGTTTTCCAAGAGCCGGTTTTTCCTTGACGGGATAAAAACCTTTTAGAAAAAAAAAAAAAAAAATCGGAAAAAAAAAAAAATAAAATCCGGAGAGCAGCGAGCCCGAGCGGGTGCTGCGGCGGGCGGGGAGGGCGCGGGTGGCACTAGATGGCAGCGTTGCTCCGCGGCCRGGCTGCGGGGAGCGGGGCTCTGCCTCCCCGCCGGCCCCTCCGGCTCCGCTGCCCTCGGCCTCGGGCCGGCGGCTGTGCCACTCCCCGAGTGGGGAATTGGCKTTGGGTTCAGAGAAACACCGAGGCAGGAAGGTTAGAAAAGAGCTSGGAGATGAGCGGGTCCAACCTGTGAGCGATCAGCACCTTGTCGCTGAGTGCCACCTCCAGGGATGGGGACTCCACCATCTCCCTGGGCAGCCCATTCCAGTGTCTTCCCACTGTTTACCACAAGCAAAGGAAGGCCAGCTGCCCCATCCACGCTWGGAAGGGATGAACAGCCTCCTTGGTCCCCTTGGAAAAGCCAGCGAGTTGCTTTGGGGCGGCAGAGATTTCACTATATCGCGAATTGTAATTCAAAGTCCTGCGGGGATGTGCCTCTCGCAATCCCCATTTCCAAGGGCTTTGGGGAGGAAAACAAGCCGGAGCGGGTCCACCAGGGAAGGGACTTTGCATCAGGGCACCCACGTCCTTTGCAGGGTGGTGGCGATGTGCCACCTCCAGCTGCAGAGCAACGTTGGGAAAGGCACTAACACAAACAAAAAAACCTCAGCCCAAAGCAAAACACACAAAAAACGCCTCCCCAGCCCGGGATTATTGTCACCAGCAGCAGTTAGTCAATCACCACTTAGGAAAGAAACCCCAGCAACTAGACCTCGGCATATAATTAACTCATCTATCAAAAAAAAAAAAAAAAAAGTGAACTGTTGTTGGGTTCTAAATCAGAAGCCAAGTTAATTATTTTTTATGAATATTCATAGGAAACTTGTACAATTTCCAAACTAGGCCTTCAATTACTAATCAGTTAACTAAATAACTGGTATGACTTCTTCTCAGGAAAACCTGATTTTAAAAGTAAACAGACAAGGACACAGAAATATTTTTAAAATGAGAAGAGTGTTGGAACCTGGATGGTGGAAACCCACCATTTCCATCATGGATGAAGAACAGATTGAAGCATGCAAGAGACCTTGCAGACCAGATACAGAACCTGCCAGGTTCCAGGCAGTGGAAATGCTTTAAGGCATTAATCAAAAAATTAAAATGATGCAAGACTTCGTTGTGTATTTCTCAAGTGTACAGAACTGGGTGCTCTCACTGACGAAGCACCAGCTCTTCCCGGGGAACTCTGAGTTCCTCACTTCAGTCATTAGGTGCTGACCTACTAACTAGTGTACCTTCCATAAAATCCTGGGAAGACACCCTGTTTGTTGTCTTTTAAATTCCTGACTTCTCTAGAAAGGCAACTGTGAGAGAGATTACAGACTGACACATCATGAGATGTTGAGATTTCATCAGAAACTCAGTTCTGCTGTGGACTTGTCTAACCCTCTTCCTTAAAAAACAGCATTAAAGGCCAATGCCCAACTCTTCATTCTCCTTATGACTTGCACAGRGACTAAATAAATCAAGATACTTCTGC
Organism: Amblyornis subalaris; assembly: GCA_018881555.1. NCBI lineage: Eukaryota > Metazoa > Chordata > Aves > Passeriformes > Ptilonorhynchidae > Amblyornis > Amblyornis subalaris. The sequence goes on from JACAXG010000031.1 coordinate 2,123,249, forward strand.
CAATATATTCCATGACAGGTTTAATTATTTGAGCTTAAATCCTTGGAAGATATTTAGATACCTAATATCTACTGAAATCAGTTTGAAGTGCCTGAACACCTTTGAGGACTCAGGCCTTAGCAAGAAGGAATATTCTGCTAAAGAAAATCTGCTAAGAGAGTATTTGTGTGGTCTACGATAGCCCTGTGAATTTAAGAGGTCTCCCCTGTATTTTGCCAACTTAAATCAGATTTTGATTGGTTTCTGACCCAACCAAGAGACAGATTTGATGAAATAAGACTGTGGCAAAACTCACTTTAGGACAAAGGTTGATTTGATAATCATAATTGCATTTCTACTGTATCTATTTTCTTAAGTGTTAGTAGATTTATTAGACTTYTCCTGTATAACCTATGGCTGATTTGCAGCTTCCTTGGTAATTTCTTAGTAGGCAGTAGCAATTTCTTATATCTTCAGTAATGTCTTGAATGTACATTTTTTATATTAATGATCTCACCAGGAGAAAAAGTGTATCGTGAATGCATGATGGCCATATGGAAAAGACAATGAAGTTTAGTAATTAAAACTGAAAAGGGAAAGAACTATGCAGTAATTAGAACACTGATTAATCAGCTGATAATTTTATCTTGATTAATGCTGCTGATTTTCCTCTTCTTATTGACCTAGGAAAGGTAGGTTTAGACCAATTAAATATAAATTATTCCCTTTTTTCACATTCCAGGCAGCTTCCAGTGTTCTAAGTCATACTACACTTAAGATGCAGCACTGAATTGCTCTTACTAAATTGGGCAGCTCAACAAAAGGTAAAATAAGGTTTATGTTCCAAACATGCTGATGCTTTTATCTAAGGCGGAATCGGACAGAATTGGTTATTTCACTATTATCTGGGGAATATTAAAATTAGATTAAATTGCAGTAGAAAAAATAGAAGACTTCGYCTGTTTTAAACCCATAACAGTAGGAAAACTAAAAGGATCCATTCATTTTATTGGGCCCAAGATATGGATGCATAATGTAGTCCTGAAGCTTAAAGAAAAGGTTCTATATTAATGCTCAAATTTCCCTTCATGTGCAGAACTTTATTATTCAGGGGGGAAAAGTGTTGCCGGTACCAATCTCACTGCCGTGCCTGTTCACAGACCATAAACAACAACACCTATTCTTGCTTTCCCATGCACAGTTCAGGGATTAAAGCTACTTATTTCAAATCCTGTAACAGGGAAGGGAATTTTATGTATAGCCTCATTCCACTGCATTGATATGTGAATCAGGGAGTTTCTGGTGGGAGACACCAGCGCTCCACAATCACAGAACCCGTGTGGATGTTAAAGATCCTGCTCCTTCTCAGAGAGAAATATCTGGCAAGCACAGAAAAGCTCACAAGCAGGTGTCTTCATGCTGGAAATTCAGATGGAAAACCCTGCTTGCTAGGTGTGTGCTCTCCCTGTGCAGGGAAACGCTGCAGTGCACGGAAAACAAAACCTTGCCCCTCCTTTCGGGCTCACCGATCCCACACACTCCAGTGTCTTCAGTTTTCTGTACCGGAGTAGAGTTCCAGATTAGCCAGAGTGGAAAGGTAAATCCACATAGTAAATCTAAACCACACTCCAGTGTGTTGCTTCTTGGTTGCTTTCTCTTTGCTGGATTTTCGGGTGGCAAAGACACATCTGTGTATGATGCCAAAAAAACCTTTTAAAGAGCTGACAAAAGACTCCTCTTTATCCATCATCTGCGCTATTCATTCAGTTGTCCTTAGTGTGAAACAAAAGAGCAGGTAGAATTAAATATTGCAAAGCAATTCTCTAATTGATTAACACTTCCTTGCTTTCCCTGCACTTTTAATAAAGCAAACCTTTCCCACTATTTGTGCAACATGAATCTAATTCTGCAAGTCAGTTTTCAAGTGTATTTGACCACTTATAAAAATCACGTGGCTCTGTTTTCTCTCTTGGATGAAATTACTCTGCAGGGCATAATGAATTAATAAAAAAATAATGACCACGCAGTAGAAAATGTTTTGTTTGAATATAAATAACTTGTTAACAAGCACATACAGGTGTGCATAAGAAAAATATATCGTCCTGAAGGAGAAGTAGCCAAACAAAGAATATGAAGGAACCAAAGCAGCACAGGAGAGGTTTTAGATCAACCCAGTTTGTTCATGTCTCTTACCCTATCAGCAGAAATGGCACTTCTGTGTCAGGGAACAAATTAAGGGATGCCCTAAGTTTGAACCAAACCAGGTAGGTGAAACTGGATGGATTAACCACAGGACAGCAAATACTTCATCACTGTGTCACCACTCCAACCCCACATCTGACTAACTGAACAAAAAAAAGGTGCTTATTGTTGTAACTGATTGCCTTTATGTTCACAATAATCCAAACCCCACTACTTTGCAACTCTGTAGGTATTCTACAAAGGCTAAGTATGACATACTAATAGGTGAACCATGGACCAAGAGAAATCTTATCCTGCAATATATTTGCTCTGTGGCTAAACAAAAAACTTTCCATTTCCCCTTTCGGAGATCCAAATTTTATAGGCACAAAATTAAGAACTGAGGGAGGACAGACATAAGCCTGGGATGAATTTCCATAGCTGAACAAAGAAAAATAAATATCCCATTAATTCCATTTCCCAGACGTCACACTATATCCTGGCTATGCTCGGGCTGTTTTGCTCTGGTTCTAAGATTTTGGGGGAAAGGAATGTGCAATGCCAAACATAGGCTGGGCTTGCTTAGAAAGAGAGAAAGGTTGATGGTTTCAAATCAAGGTGCCTAAAGTACAGCTCTAAAAGGTGCATTCTAAACTGTGGATGTGAGGTGTCCCTTAAAAGTACTAATTATCTGCCAATTCTTGGGCATCTCCAAGTCCAGCATTTTTCAAATCAGGTCACTCCATCTAAGTATGGATTTTCCAGCTAAATTTTAGGCATCACAGTTTGAAAAGGAGCTGGACTGCGTTTAACTAGCTGGAAGCACATCTAACTGGGAACATGTTGTCTGTTCAACCACAGAAGTTGCAAAACAAAAGGAAGCCAAGAATCTGAGAAACAGTAACATAAATAATTTTCAACTACAGCCATGCAACTGCTGTCAAATGACAATTTTCATGAAGAAAAAATGGCAGATCAAGAGATGCAAAATACAAATTCAGCTAAAAGTAAGGCAGAATCCATGAGAAGCAAACACCGCATCCCCACTCCTTATAATCCCATTTGTGCATTAACCACACAATAGAGCAGAAGGAACAATAAGCAAGACCCTTCACATATTCTTACTCGTTGGAAAGCTTTTGTATGTGACTGAGGAGCAGAATATAATTATATATAATTAAGTATAACTAGTATTCTAGCTTTTAAGTACAACTATGTACTAGTAATAGCACAAATTGCTAAAATCCCACCAGGAGAAGGGAAAAAAATCAGTGACTAGACAGACTATGTCTGATAGTTTGAAAAAATGCACTGTGCACAGTGAAGTGTTTGGTTTTGTATCACTATTTCCACAAATATTTTCAACTAAATGACTAAACATTGTAGAATTTTAATATAAACTGAGATCCCTAAGATTGATTATCAGTGCTATTTTATAAATCAGCACAGTAACACCGACTTCAATTAACAGAAGCATGTTTCAGGATCACAAATGAAAGGAAAACCAAGACATTCCTGTTTCAAATAGCTTTAGATCCCTCAAACCCAATCATATAGATATAGGCAAAGGGATAAAAAATACAACAAATTTCAGAAACAGGGAAGATGTAAATCATCAGGGCTGATGCCTTTAATTTTAATTAATAAGTGAGGACTTGCCCAAAATTTTACAACTTTGGTTCAGGAAAGTCAAGACATTTTATCTCATGCAGTGGTCTTGCTTTGGATAAATGTCTAATTAATTGTCACCAGTGACAAACTCTTAGGTGAAGAAGCTGCTCAGGTGCTTCAGCACAATCACCAGCAATAATAACATTGCTGTGTTAAGAGCAAGAGCACTGAGCTGAACTTGAAGGCAGGATGCACTCATACACAAGTCAGGGGTAAATTCCACTTCAAATTAACAAAGACCACAGCAAAACCAAGGGAATGTAACAGATTGGAAAGGATGGAGCGAGAAACCCATGTCAAAAAACCACCCAAATGATAACAAGAAAAGTATTTAAAGTTCAGAATGGATGGCAATACATTTTGTATTAACAGCACTGTATAAAAAGTAAATAACCATCTGATTTACCAAACCTGGAAGACAAACAGAAAGACAGAAGCAACCCCACCGAAGTCTAATACAAAACTACCTTAAAAATCATCAAAACACCCAGTGTTAAGGTAGATGATACTCAATAAAATACTTTATAAGCAGGAAAATGACAGCAAGGAGGGTACCCAAGATCAAGAAAAACATATCTGCTATAGTAATGAAGATCCCAACGTGCCATATATACAGCTGAAAGGAAGGAAGTTTATGGATAGAGTCAAGGCAAAACATTGCTCCAAAGCCATGCAAAAGCCAACATGAGGGACCAAGCTCTAGCACTGGCAATCCAGCTGAGCTCCTCTGGAATTCTACCAGACAGGGAACAGAGGCTACTTTGGTTTAGCTAAAAAAGTGCTTCAAAGTAATGAAAAGTCTGTGTAATCAGCAAAGAAAACACTGAAGTTCATTTCATTACGTGGTTGATAAACTAGAGAGAGTAAGAACAACATTGTAAGTTGAACAAACATAACAAATATTCTAAAATAAGAATGAGAAATGCCTGTAGAAAAATAAAGAGGACCATACCAGCAACTTATCACAAACAGTATCAATCAGATCCATTCGGTGCCTGTTATTGTACAGAAATTAAAAATCCCTAAGGGAAACCTTCCCAGGGAAGCCAAGTCATCAACAGTTACCCAACTCTGCCATGTACCACACCATTTTTTCATCATTTCATCACTTGTGCAATTCCATAGAAAACAATGTTCAGTGTTAGCAGCTCCGATGATAAAATGAGCACATCTGAACAAAGAATCACTGGAACAGAGGAGACAAGGCTAGAAAAATTAAAAGGTGATGATTTAATCTGAGAGAGATTCAACACTATAAACAAAATAATCTGTGATCTCAACATCTTGTTACCAGTTATCTGAGGCAGAGACTCACACATCCCAATCTTGTGCCAAGAATTCAATGTGACAAGTGATGGATAGCTATGGTAAAAGAGCAACATGTTCACAGACCAGCTGTGGAATCTATCTCCTAATGCTCCAAAGATTACTGGAGCCAATGGGATGTCCAGAGGGTTTCCAAGACAGTGATCAAACCTCACCAGAAACAGATGCTCCAGGTCTGGATGAGTGACAAGGAGGGACCTTCAGACTCCCAGAACTATGGATCATTTCAGTGGAGCACAGAGCTCCCAAAGCACAGCCGAGTGGGGAGCACCAGGAGAAGTCGCCCAGCTGTGGTTGAGCCATAGCCAATGGGTCCCATCTGAAGAACACCCAGTTAGTTAAATTGGGTGAACCTCTAGGTTTCAACCAACATCCTCGTTCACGTGCACAGGAAGATATTGCTTGTCTGTGCAAAACTCAGTGTTCGGCTAATTTAAGAAAACTCTCCCTCTCCCACCCAGCAGTGGATGACTTTCCAGTCCCACACCAAGTCTTGGCCGGTTTTTAGACTTGAAATATTGCATTTCTAAATAATACAACGTTACAAAACAATTCTCCTGCAGAAGAAACAAACTACGCCTCACAGCTCTCAACAAATGCATTCAGCATTTCCTTCCTAATATTTCTGGTAGTTCATAACTTTCAACAAACGGCACTATTTATGCTTTTCCCCTACTGTTCAAACAGCCCAGGTTCTTCACTCCCAGCATCACTGAAGGCTCCTCTAGAGTCCCATCAGAATTTTTTTTCCAAACCCATAGCTCCCAGCTAACTGAACACGCTGTCAATTCTCCACAAAGCTTCACCTTCTCTTTCCAGCAATTTTTTTTCCTCCCAGCTTCAGCAACCCACAATTCCACACCCGGGCATACTTGTATTTCTTCTTAGAGAAGCCATGATTGCCCTTGGTCAAAATTATTCTGTACTTTTCTGCAGCCCCAACAGCACTTTTCACAGTCAGGATTATTCTCCACATTGTTGTCTGCAGTCAAAGTCACTCAAAAATTCCTATGGTCCCAGCAGCACTAAAAATACATAACAGCCTCCTTACAATAATGGCTGTGAATCACAGCATTCCTCAGCTGACATAAGTAGTTAAAATAGTTTAAAAAAAAGTTAAAATAAAACTTTTTAAAAGTTCAAGTGAAAAATGAAAAAAGGTTGAAAAGGACTCCCCTACCGTCTAACAATATTAAAGTCTGCCTCAAATTTACAAACGTACTCAGCAACATCAAACGCGCCGGCTTCAAACACACGCGGCAGCTTCAAACCTGGCAGCTTCAAATGCGGCAGCTTCAAACACACGCGGCAGCTTCAAACGCGGCAGCTTCAAACACTTTTGTGGCAGCCATCTTGCACACGCTCAAAAGAGCACAACCTTAGAAACCTTAGGCAGGCACCTTATCCACGAGGCTACACAGAGGCTTTGTTACAAAAAAGAATTATTGGAATTTGCAGACGTTAAATTAGCCCGTAGAGGGAGCTCACACCGTCCCATAAATGTACAATAATTGGAACATACTGTAATTTAAAACATTTCTCTATTAAGCTCTCTGTAGAGAGGCTACAGAGGTCAAAGTAGAGCATTCCTTACTTCACACCAACCTCTGGGAGCCCATAAAATTTCATTCAAATTAGACTCCATTGACCACGTATTTTGTAGCTCCAACAAACAGAAGAAGAGGTGTTTGGCCACGTATTCTCCACAACAAGCACGGCTTCTCCTAATCATCATTTGCTCCTGATGTTGGCAGAAGAAAGTCTATGTCAGAACGCAAGGAGAACAAAGAGCCGCCGGTCGGAATTGTCATGGCAATGCCCTCGATCTCCCCACACGTTCCTTCTGTTCAGGCAGCGATGGTAGTGCTCTTTTTATAACTTGACTAGAGCTGCTCTGGCGTCTCTCAGGTTTCTGTGCTACATGCAGTGCTTTCAAAGACTATTATAATAGTGTGTTTGATATTCAAAGGTTGACGATGGAAATTGTTACCTACTGGACGTTCTTTAATGAAGCCACAAGTAAACAATGACCCAAATTCCTCTGGAAACGTGGAACAGAACGACTACTCTACAGAAGAACACGTACAATAACTGTGAAGGGAAAAGGAATTTTCTAATTCCATGTCACAAAAGCTACGCTGGAGAGAAAGCCGTACCCTTAGCTGGAAAGGTTCTGAACACATATATTGATTTACATCACGCAAACCGAAACAGCAGAGCCCACTTAGTCCTTACAAAAGAGGTTGCCTTCCCTCAGCCTGAATGCACAATAGAGCAAAACGGTGTGCAAGGAAATAAGAAAAAATGTTAGCAAAGAGAGGTTTTGTTTGACTTAACATAATCTGGGACATTCTAAGCATTGCACAGATTGATGAGAATTCAATATTAAGTTGTATTTTCTACACCATAACGAAGCCAGCAACCATTTCCTTCTCGTGTTGGCTTTAGAAATGCAAGTGCCTACATCTTTTAGAGGCTTGGTGCCTCCCATTTTGCAACAGTAATTTTTAATGCTGTTTTAATTTTATTAGGCAAAATATGATTGTTTCGAGGGCCACATACTCAAATCATCAAGAACCATGAAGTCAAAGAATATTAATATGACACATCAGAGCCGGAACAGCCTGTTTGCTTAAAGCTTTCTCTAGCATCCATATAAATCTGTCTAGACTGTCTCACCAGCATTCAGCAAGATCATATGCTTTGTTTTCAGCCCATGAATCTCATCTCCCCCAAAGCCAGAAGTCAACTTTATGTTCCTTAATTAAAGCAAACCAAACCACCCATCTCCACCTCTTTTCCCCCCAGTATTCCATGATACTGACAGGCACTTAAACATTTCAATTCATATAAATTCCAGTACGTCCAACTTTCAAATCCCAAACTGAGGACCCTGTGTTATACCCTCTCTTTCAGCCCTTGCCCACCCAGGTGCCTCATAGACTTGTCAAGGCTCCGACCCAGCAACACCCTTTCTTCACGTTTAAACAGGAGATTAATCCAGCTGAATGCAGTCGATTAAGAATGTGCTTTTGTGATTTCTTGGAGTGGAGGAAGAGTGAACTCTATGTGAGAGTTGCAAATCAGAAATCTTTTTAAAAATAGATTATTTAATGAAGCTGTAACAAAAATTGGGAGATCCCTATCTCAAGGTGTACAGCGATGGAGAAAGGTTGGTGGTTAATTCTAGCCAGAAAAACACTGAGTACTTCTCACAAACACAGACTTATCTACAGAGTTGGAAGCTTTGGGTGCCTGCAGATCTGGGCTGACAATCCAGAAAGAATGAGACCTTTAATGCAATCCAAAATGTATTTCTTAGGTATAATGTTAGTATTTCCTACTGTATTTTCTGCATTCCTGCCTCCACGCCTCTTGGAAATCAGAAGGTGCAGAACTAAGAAAAATACGAAAGTATTTTAAAAATACACAAGGCTTTTTTTTTCCTTTTGAAAAGCTCTAATTAAGGATTAGCTGCAGTTTTAGCTGTAGGTCTGGGCAAACAGTCTCCACACAACTGGTTCATTCATCATTACAGATCTAGTGCAAAGCCTCACCCATGGGTGCCAGGATGAAGTTTTGGGAGCTGATCCTCTCCTCTTCTTCTCACAGAACTTGTATGAAAGGCTATACATGTGATTCCTAGTAAACTCACATAAAGAAGAAATCCATTTAGGTTTGCTGGTTAATTTTTCCCCCTCTAGATTTATGTCTATCTAAATTTGATTTCTTGCTTAGTAACACAACCTTGTTCAATTTCTCCTTTGAAGTGGTTATGTAGAACTTGAGCTTAATGGACTAAATGAAAAATATTCCCACCTTTATACCTTTAAGCAGCTATAAGAAGAAATAAAATTATGTAAAAAAGAAATTAATAGCTAATAAACTTCACGGGATCCAAAAGTAACCTGAAAAGAGAGCCCAGAGATAAGACTGTGAGTCAGTGTCTTTTGTGTAAGAGCTCTGTTCTCCATCAGTGCATCCATTACCTCCCGGGATGCCGAATGAATAGACGACTAATGCCTGCGGGGAAAAGGGACTGGCTATGGTTACGGCTATAGTTTAACCAAAGAATGACACGTCTGCATCTGCTCTCCTTTCCTGAGTCCTCCCAGACGTGGTGCCTGCGTTTCCACACGAGTCTCGTACACAGCCAGTTGCCAACTACAGTTATCTTCGGGCAGCCCAGCAACACGAGGCAGATGGATGTGGTTATTCCCCCAACTTCTTTTCCCGGCCTCCAGGAATTTGCTGCTCAGCAATTCCCCAAGACAAAGGTGATGTCTGTGCTCAACAGCTCCCACCACTCTTTCTGATGGCTTTGTGTGTAAACTTTTAGCATCCCTAAAGTTCTGTGCGTGTGTGAAAGGTACCCCCAGAGCGTTGAGACTGCAGACAAAATGCATTTGCTATTGCTCACAAAACACTAACAGGCTCTGCATTTCCCTGAGTGGGAAAAGTACTGAAGAGTACTTCATAGGTATCTCCAAGAAATTAGTGTAATTCTCTGAGGGTGTCTGATTGGCATAAAATTCCATGAACTGCTGGAAAGAAAATGAGCAGAACCATGCCTGCCTGGCCATCAATCTCTGGAGTCTGCACGAGGTCTCTGCCCTCTGTGGGATATCACACTGGCCTGGACAAGATAAAGTGAACTTCCTAATAAAAGAAATTCTAAAATCATGCATAACTGTAAATTTGTGGCAAAGCTTTGATTAAACCAGCTACATGCCTTTCCAAAGCCTTGGGAGCCGAGGAGTCAGACAGCAGCACTAGAGGAGCAGCTGCACAAAGGATCATTTGGGCTGTAGCATCTGAACATGGAGAGAGATTTCTTTGCTGGCATCTTTCCTTTTTTTTTTTTCCCCCCTAACAGGTTAAATGTGAAAACCCAGAGAAACTAAATAATGACTTATCTTGTATACACAGTATGTGCTGCTTATGTTTAGGGACCATCTGTGAATGTATTTCACGCAGCAAACATTCCTCATGTAATAACAATGATCTGAAGGCTGAAATTTGTTGGGTTCTTTTTTTTCCCCTCAGAAGTAAATTAAAAAAAATTCCATTTCAGTTGCAGCGCTAAAAGCCTGGAGGTCAGTTTATTCTAAGTAGGCATCACTGATGGTGGCAAAGAGATATTTTAAGAAAGCTTATTTGTGTACAATATCCACAGGCCATCCACCTCAACTATTTATATGAATTCTTCAGTTGGTATATAGCTRGGCCAGCAAAAATGAAAAGTTGTATTACCATTTATCATACCCTAAACATTCCATTTTTCAAAAAGTAGGAACCAGTGATTTATTTTTTTTTAAATATATGTGCCATTGTAATATTTTTAAAGCACATTTTTAGATACTCTCTTCATTTTTTATACATACATTCATCTCACGCTTAGGACACATGCAAAAATAAAATAAAAACTTTCCTGTTAAATATAACTACAGCATAGCAATAATGTTTCTAGAATGCAGTTTAAACACCATTTTCAGTGTATGATTCCATTGTCCTGACACTGTAATCTCCTCTCAGATGTTGTATGGAATTTGCAGCAGTTTTGTCTGTTCATGATTCTCCTCTTACCTGGTGTTTTGACTCTACTTTCAGGCAATTTTTTCCATCTTCACTTTTATTAGATGGTTGCAGAGATTTTTGTTAGCTTTCTTTTTTTTTTTTTCCCCTTGCGCTGCATTTGGAAATGAAATACTTGATACTGGCACTCTTTTTCCACACCAGCATTCCCTGAAATCTACTTGATCAGTTTTGAGGCTTTTGTTTGTTTGGTTTTGACTTAATAGCTCCATTTATAACGGTCTGCACAAACGGAAAACAGGAACCTGCCCACACCTCCCAGTCACTGAGGAGTGCTGACACCTTCCCCCGGTTCCTCCCCACATCCCCAACAGCTCTCGACATCCAAAGGGTTTCTGGTGTTTTAAACGAGGGGAAGTTTGTAGAGGTAGCAAAGCAATTTCACCAGCATTTTGGGTGTATGTTTTTCACAACGCCGCGTTTTCCACCCCCTTTCATACAAGGAGCTTTCTCAATGCTGCAAAAGTCACTTATTTTACTACAGATCCCACCCACCAATATCTGCAGAGGAAAAGAGCAATGCTGCAGTCATTCTGCCCACCTGCAATGACCTCCACATCAAGCCAAGAAGGCAGCAGCCTACACTCTTTAGAGATGTTTGGTTTCTGTATTTATAAAGCACCTGAAGTTATAAGCCCCAAAAAATAATCATTATTCCTTCTATTCTAATCTTTGGTCAGTCCCTCTGCACACTTGTGGATCACTTTTTCCAATATACCAATATCTGTTATTAGGGGTTTTTTTGACTAAATGGATACTGCAAGTTCACCTAACGTGCTATTTACAGTCCTAGTCAATATATCTGTAGATTAATAATTGCAGCAGGAGACATTGATCCTACAAAAACTAAGTAAAAATCATACTTCACCACCAACTCCACTAATACAACAGCAAACAGAAAAAAAAATTATCAGAGCACCTCATTCATAATTATGCAGTTATTCTAAAACAAATAAACCAGCTATTGATAATAAAAAACTCTGATATTTATATTAAAACTAGTGTAAATCACAGACAAAACTGAACAATGAGATGCCACTACAGCTCATCTCCCTTATAAGAAATTTCTTCTAGGGATCGAAATAATATGCATGAGAAAGTATTTTAATGTAGGGATTGTTTGTAACAGGATTATATGAGAGAGGAAGGCACATCACATCTGAGATAGTCTAATAAGAGAATACCTTGGAATATAAATGGCTTGTGCAATGTAACACAGATTTTCTGACTAAATGAGATTGTCATTCTAGAACCAAATGCTGAATTACTGAAAACTAACATCAAACAGGATTACACCATTTGCCTAATAACAAAAGTCACAGAATGCTGGGATCACAGGAAGAAAAGGGCCATAAATAAACAAATAATAACAATCGTGTCCAGCAACATTTCTGGAACAAAGTTCAGGCTGGCAAAACTCTGGGGCCAGAATTTCCCGTCATTTATTGCTCTTTCCCTTGGTAATAGCACCACTGAAATCAATACAATTACATCAGGGGAAAGATGAATCTGCCTTCTAGTGTTTCATGAAGTTGGAAGACAAAATTAATGGAAAGCCCTAATATAATATAATTGACATGAATGCTACAGAGTCTGTCCCGCACACAGATCCATCAGCTTTGCTCTGCTGGCATAATAAATTGTTTTCAGAGTACAAAGTTAGCTACTAAAGGCAGGGAAGTGAGAACATAATTTAATATGAATGACAGAAAGAGGAAAAAAATATCTAAGAGTTAGACTAATAATATCAGGAAAATGTTAATCGTATGATGATGGGTGTAACATTAACTACATGTTTGGTCTATCTTCAACATCAGTTTAGAGCATTTGTAACCATGGAAGCTGATTCCAAAATGAGATATTCTGTTTTCTAGTATTACATTTGTTATTATGAGATCTGAATTACAACAGAATCAATTGCTCTTTTTCCTTTTTTTTTCATGTTTCTTTACCCCCCCCCAAAGGAATTGAGGTTTGTGGGTTTGTTATTTTGGGKTTTTTTTTTAATATGTAGAGCAGATAAATCCCACGCTTTGCTTATCTGGCAATACCATTTTAAAAATCAAATCAAACCTTAAGGTCAGGTCTCACTGAACATCCTTCTTAGAAGGGTGGGTGGCATCCTTAAGACAATTCCCACTGATCACTTCTTAATGGCACTTCCAAACTACTGGAACATTAAAGGAAAGGTCACACAAAGCCCCTGTGTGCCATCCTTCAGGGCACCAAAACCGTAATGGAATCATATMTATTAACTCAGTCAAATAAATTGTTCTTGTTGCCTTTTCTGAGCTGTGGAAACAAATAGATTTAACGTGTGCTTTAGGCTGTTGAGGGGGATCAGATGGTTGATTGCTGGTGAGGGGGGAATCACGACTTCTCCGTGCTGTATTTTCCAAAAGTACATCAGGTACATCTTACATAAAATGGTTTCCATTATTAGGAAATATTTTTCTGTCAATACAGGTTTAAAGTATTTCCTAATACTTCCATTTTTATTATTTTTGCCAAAGTAAAAATGTTGCACTACATCTTCCCCTCCCTCAGCTTGGATCCTGTTTTGGAGCCTTTGAAGTGGGACAATCTGCTTGAAACAAGGCTGCTGAGTTACTGCTGAGCACACCTAAGCTATATTTGTGCATTCAGATTTTAGTTTTTTCTGGAAAAGCTTGTCAGTTCAAAAGTAAAACGGGAAGGAATTTTTCCCAGGATGTTGTACATGATTTGGACAGATTGTAAGGTTTTGGCAAGGCTCTCCAGAGGCTGGTGCACACCAAAGGTCAGTGAGCAAGTGTTTAGGGATTTCCAAAAGAGTTTCTTTTGTTGCAGTTTCCTGCCTTGAGTAATCAGTTATGTTTTATTTGAAACAAGTAAGAAGTTAATATATTGGTTTTTAAATGAATCATTTGTTCAACTGGCATGCAGACAGAAATGAGGGTGAAGGTGTAGTATTTATTATTAGAACTATTAGAAGTTACCATCATCCTCGTCTTTAAAACAAGTGCTGAAGGGGAGCTCAGTGCCACCAAAATGATGATTGTTACTACATTTTTCCACTACTAAAGGTGTTTAGTCAAACCTCTGTCCAGCCCTGCGGGCCTCGGTTCTCTCCAAAGGCAAGGGTGGGATTTGGATCCTGCCTCTCCAAACAGCAGCAGCATGAGCCACAAACAGCAATTCATGTTAACATGTGAAGGAGCAATTCATGTTAACAAGAAACCCTCTATTGCCTGATACTCTCTCTTCTCAGTATGTATGAACAAAAGGGAGCTTAATAAGGAAAATGTACTGTTCTGATTGTAGCTATAAATGTAGCTAGTTAGCTACTGTTAGTTTTTTAAAAAAAATTGTTGCCATCATAAAAATAGATGTAGACAATATCCTTCACTGGATCACTCTGCAACCCAAATTAAGTTCTTTTTGTTTAAATGATTTCTACACATCTTTTTTTTCAAACTGTCTGCCTCCATCGAGGACAAGTGTCTATTGGATGAAGTACATCATCTTTCTCCACTCTCATCCTAGCAAATAGTAATGCAAAACTAATTTTCTACCCATGATTTCACTGTGATTTGGAGTAATCAGTCTGAAATATGAGTTTTCACAGTATTCCTAATTACTGGGATTTTGTAGTTTTAAATCCTAAACCCACATAACATTAACTTAGGCAGCTCACAGAACTCTACTTCATCAATACAATAGTGAATATCGAGCACAGCTTTGAGTTATTAGGACATATTCAAGATAAACTTCATGTAACCAACACATCATGTACGATTCAGATCCCCGACCCAACATCTTGGACATCAGGAGGAATTTCTTCACAGAAAGGGTTGGAATAGGCTGCCCAGGGAACCGGTAGAGTCACCATCCTGGAAGGGTTTAAGGACAGACTGGACATGGCATTTAGCGCCACGATTTGGTTGACAAGGTGGTGTTCAGCCAGAGGTAGGACTCAATTATCTCCAATGTCTTTTCCAGCCTAATTCATTCTGTGAAAAATCATTTTGCCATCTTTAAGTTTACAGCTATGCTCACATTTTCCAATGCATCTGTACTGATGCATAAGAGTTTAACTTATTTTTCATTTGTGGTTTTTCCTCTGTGTTTTAAAAGGCTTTCAGGCTAAGCCTGGAGCTCCATCTTAACACTCCAGAGATTGACAGCAAATGGTGGTCACATCCCTGATATGTTTCAAGTTTAAATTGAAGAAATATCATTTTCATTAAGAGAGAGAGACAGAGAGAAATGTTAAGTCTGAGTAATCAACCACAAATGGCCAGGAAGTAAATGAGCTTAGGAACAAGACCCTTTTTAAAAAAAAACCAACTCCAAATCCAAACAAAATCCCCATACCATACATATAACAAACGGATTTTATATGTAAAACTCAGACCCCCCCAGCCCAGGGCTGCAGGAACAGSTCCTGTGCCCCAGTCTAACACGCAGCAATACAGGACTGTGTTTTGGGGTTAATAATTTCCATTTGATGCAGTTTATTTCTAAGAAACACCCCATACTTTTAAGAAAGGTCACGCAGCTCTGTCTGGGGAATTTTCAGTCATGGGGGGGGTAAAAGGCCTGTACTTTGCATATGGACACTGAGAAGGGGAGAAAATGGGCTGTGGTAGGGACCAGGAAGAGCCAGAACAGAGGTGACAGGGTGGGTATTAGAGGCAGAATGACCAGTAATGCCATTAATGTAAGGTTTTCTCCTGCTAAAAATCGATTATGGAGTCATTTCTCAGGAAGATCGCTGATGAACTCAACTCAGCTCATTTTTCATGTCCTACAGGTGGAAGCCATGCTAATAGACGGAAATGAGGGCTCTCCCCAACTGATGATGTGAATATTAAGGAGAATTAAAAATTCTTCCTTTGGAAGAACTGATTGAAACACCTGTGACAGGCACCTCTGCGGGGCTGCT
The DNA here is from genome assembly GCA_018881555.1 of Amblyornis subalaris. NCBI lineage: Eukaryota > Metazoa > Chordata > Aves > Passeriformes > Ptilonorhynchidae > Amblyornis > Amblyornis subalaris. The sequence continues at coordinate 2,138,928 of JACAXG010000031.1, forward strand.
TTAGCTTTAAACTGGAACTCAGCCAGGCTCTATCGCAGAGTACTCTGCAAAAACACCTCCTGCTTTATCTATATACTAATGCAAACCTAAACAGTATAGCTTTTATTCAAAATACCAAAAATTAGATCATATAAKAAGACTCAGCCCTCTTTGAATGTTTACTATTTGCTGGGCAATGAATCCCAGCTCACTCCTCCTGCTGTCTGAACGAAGGCTGACCCTGAAATGACCAATCCAGTAACCTAAACAGCCGTGGAAATAACTTCAGGCGTTTTCACCCTCCATTTAGTTTAGATGTTTCTTACTGTTAGAACTGCTATTCCTACAGGATTAATTATAAATAGTTATCTACTGATATCTACAGTAATACATTTTGCTTCTGAGCATGCACCACTGAGTTTTATAATGGGTTGTGTATACACTGCAAATGTTAAACAATATTCTCATTGAATAATGACAGGCAATGTGTATTTGCATTTCCTGTGAGATTTAATGATGCGGTGGGATAGCTGGATGGAAACTGGGAATTAATATTAAGACTTAGTGCCAAAGCCACCTCCAGGACAGCAGGCACACTGCTCATTAACTCCAGAGATTTTGAACCCATTTACTCTGTGCTATACTTTGGTTCTTGGGATCAAAAGTCACTTTGTTTTTCCTATCCCCTCTGCAGAGACAGAATTGAATAAAATAGATATCACTTCAACTTCTCTCTTCCTTCACCAAATGCTCTGGGTTTTTTCTCTAGAAGAAAAAGGTTCTTCCTGCTTCCCAGGTTGCCTCAGAGCCCTCCCCTGCCACCAGCCCCAGAAAGGTGATGCTCTGCCAGGTGTGAACCAGCAGCAACACGACTGCTCCACCCTCCCTGTCTCTTTTCAGCCCAGTTCCACATCTGCACATGCAGGGAGCCCATTTCCTTCTCCCTGCTGACACAGGGGCTGCACTGCACTTTTGGGAGCAAAAGAGAGTTGTTCACACCACTAGGGAAGACTGAGAATTAGGGGAAGCAAAGGAAACCAGTCTAGGGAAGTGATCTGGCCCCACATCCATCACCCAGAAATGCTTTGCTCTAATGGCACTTGCAACCCTTGATCAAGAGTGCTTCAAAGCTGGAGGGAAGCTGCTGTTACCTAGGACACATCTACTCGAGCTCACTGAAACTTAAAGCTGGGACAGTAGCAGAAATAGAACTTTTCTCATGCAAGCTTCAGTTTATAATTTGGAGAATGTAAAAAACTAGACAGAAAGAAACCAGAAAAAGCATCTGCATGTTATTTGCTGAGCAGTTCTACTTTCAAAACCAAATTAAGGAAGTCTTCTCTCTTTAATGCCAAGTGCCTCCAAGACTACTGAAAAAAGCCCCAACTTCCCAGGCTAACAAGTTAACAACATATTTCTAAATAATACCGTACATTCCTCAGTCTCTTCATTTCTTGTATATTTCTTGATAACCTAGAATTTTATTTTCAGAGCTCAAGGTGAAGGAGTTAAAGCAGCCACACTTCCAACCACACGGAAGTTTCAAACTTGTTTTTGCTTTCTCCCCTCTCTTCCTGCGAGCCTTGTCCATGGCACAATCTGCTGAATTCATTTTACAGTGATATTTTAGTGTTTCTTCTCTCATAGAATTTTAATGTGTTTAATCTGACAAACTGGAGTCTAAAATATGCACAGACCCATTTTTCTGAGTTGTTATGAAGTCTTAGAGCCCCAGCCTTACATGCTCTCCCTGAAATCAATACAATTACACCTGATAAATATTCTTCTCATGCAAATTAAAAGAAAGCATACCTCAAGTTGAATCTTTCCAATCCTCTGTAAGTGGACGTACAATAGGAAGCAGCATCATGGGAAATAAAACGTTAAAACAAGCTTCCTAAAAGGCGCAATTTGTTTGATGGAGCACTGGCAGACTCCTTTAACAGAGCCCCAAATGGAATTCAAAAATTATTTGTAACACCACCCTCATCATCAACWGCAGGTTTTGTCTGTGGTGTGACTGACCCAGCATCCCACTGGTGGCAGGAGACTGAGCAGTCTCCCGTGGCTGCTCATTAACTGGCTTGTTTTATTGTGTAGTGTCTAAATGGGTTGAAATCAAAACTTCATTCAAGATGTGAGGATGAAACCACGTGCAACTCCAAATTTCACAGTTAGCTGTGTCACTCAAGCAGGACTTGGGTGCTGTCTGGAAGGTAACGTGTGTTTATGCCCAGAAAAGTGACCAAGAGAAAACAGAGCACCTCCAAGGGCACTTGTACAGCAATTCTGCTCTCTAAATGAGACTCACCCCTGTGCAAGAAAGCAGTGTGCTCTCAAACCCCACTGAACATGGAACTTCCATGCAATGGAATTTCATGGCACCTAAATCTATGTGMTCTCTATGTAGGACAAGTTCCACCGCTTCAATCTCATTCATGTGGACTTAGGAAAAAAAAACCAACACAACTTTAGTCAAAAGAAAGATATTTTACATCTTGTTCCACTTTGGCTCTGCAATCCTGTTCATGAGAAAGTAAACTTACATTTCCCTCCCCCTCCATTTGTAACTTGTCAATCAGAAGCAATTTGTTTTTTCACAAATTATATCCCAGCACATAAACATATTCAAATGTTGGATTTATTTATCTAGTCCAAAATCCCTGTCTGGCACTGCTACTACAGCCATCCTAGTGTGAAGCAGATGCAGGAGTTTTTCCCTTTCCCCAAAAGTGGGTGTCTAAGTGTCTAACTTCCCTGGAGAGGTGTTGGGTGGCCTGTGCTATTGCCCATGAGGGAGGCTGTCCTGGCTGTACAGCCAGGTTTGCAACAAGAAAGTTTGTCATTAAAATTCCTTTCTCAATATAACAACCTCACTTAGAAGCAATAAATATCAAGTTGGAGCTCTTAAGTACACCAAAATGAACATTAAACACCACTAGAAATGTGGTGCTGAACCAAAATATTACTTCTGTTATTAATGGAAGTGCAGTTTTGTGGGTAAGGCCCTTGGCCTGAAGGAATTTAGATTCATTCCCTGTGCTGGCACAGACCTTAGCTATGACCTCTGGCAAGTCATTCAATTGCCTTGTCCTCAATTTCCCCCTTTGCCACAGGGACAGATGCAGCTCCATCTGTACTGAGGGATGTGCAGCCATGTGGTCACAGCCACTTCATGCAACGTGGCAACACAAATCCCTGCAGCAGGTACTATGGAGAAGGTGCAAGTCCTATTAAACTACTCATGCAGGAGGTGGAATTTCTRTTAAAGTACTCATGCAGGAGGTGTAATCCTTTCTTAGGGTCCTTCCCCCCCAAGTCGAACACTTCCCCCATAAAATGGAGACCCTCACTTGTCTTTTCTCCACACCTTTGTCCATTTTGCCAGTTCACCTTCTCAAACCAAGAGTTTTTTCTCATCATACACCAACAAAGTGGACCTTATCTACAGCTTGCACCTACAGTCACCACAACACAGGCAGTAGCAAAAAGAGAAAATTTTGATTAACCTACATCTTACCTTTACATCCACTGATAAGGCTCAAAAAATGTCATCTGCCCCAGCTAAAAAGAGGTTCTGTTGCTCATAATCGACTCCTGCTTCCTCACACAGAGATCCCCTGAGGGTGGGTATGGCCCCAGGGCTGCACATGCTGATGACTTTTACTTATGTCCAGCCACTTAGGGATGCAAAAGGCTCTGGTAACACTCTTCTTAAACGAGGTGCCATTTCCACAAAGGCCACTGATTCTGAATGACAATGTACAAACGGGCAAAGAGTGCCCTTGAGAATGCAGCTTCTTCCAGACACAGAATGGCCTTAACAAAGCCTTTAAAAACCAGAGTTTCACTTAAGTGTGTTTGTTTAGACCCAAGGACCCATTTTGCCATGGGTGCAGAGGGAGGATATGCAAGACAAATTGTTCTGTGTCTCAGTAAAAGACACATGCAATCACAAAGAGAGAAGAAATAATTSTAAATCTTTTACCTAGTTGAAAACTGACCTTCCTTAGCTTGAAACTGCCTGTAGGAGTCCCAGGACAGGTTGTTCTGACATTCTTTTAACATCGTTTCATCAGCACAGCCAAAACTAATCACAAGAATATTACCCGATGACAGGTGCATTTATTCTGTCAATTAAATCAGATGGTTAAATCGAAATGTGCCCCAAATCTCTCTTGTTTGCATTATCCATATTGGCATTTCTTGGCTGTGGTTCATTGTTGGCTGGAAGTCATCCAGCCCCTGCAGAGTCACTTTGCAAGCCTGTGCCAGCAAGTTTCCATGCTCTGCAGCAGCCCTTACACCGAGACCGGAGTGGTCCTGCAGGACTGACCTGGAATGGTACAGTGCTTCACTAAGATTTATTTAAGACCAAAAAAAAAAAAAAAAAAGAGAAAAAGAAAGAAGAAATCCCTCTCAGTGAAGGAGGCTTAGATCAATGCTTTTGAAATGGAAAATGAAATATCACTTCACACCTAACCACTAGTGACGTGCATGCATTAAAAGAGAGAACAGAAGAGAGACTTTTAACATTAGCAAGTGGCTACTATGCAAGAATACAAAGTAAAATCTAACCTCACTTCTTTAAAATATATTTTCTGTGGGGGAGAAAAGGTGTTGCTCCTAATCCATCAGAAAGGTGAGGAAAACAATAGACATTAAGAGATAACTGCAGTAGAAAGCAACAAGAGCTGAAGCACCATCCACTATTCCCCAGCTATTCAAGACCCAGGTAGAGGGTGAGTTTACATAAAATATTTGCTGCAAAGGCAGTTGCAATGGAGCAAGTGAAGGATGCAGCCAAGTTTTCATTTGGTTTTGTGATGTACATGCCAGTGAGTGCAGTCCCATACGACAATATGGGTGAAACCCCAGGAGCAGAGAAGGGATACATGCAAAAGATAAATAAATACAAGCACCACTTTGTTATGTATTCATTAAACTTTTGCTTGATAGCCTGAAACATTTCCCTTGCACTCTGATTTTGCCAACATTCACACACTCATCCATTGGGAAAAACAGMAGCAAGACAGGTCTTCTGAAGAGTTTCCATGCAGTAAAGTAGGTACCTTTCAGCACTAGGCTCTAAGACTTGTTACTTTCTTGAACTGAGAAATACCAGGCTTAATCCAGCAATCAAGAGCATCTGTACAACTCAYAGGAAAGCTGATACATATCTGAATAACACAGAACATAGTTCTATGAAATATCTGCAYATTTTTCCTTTCAGTGTATGATATCTACCTATGCAACAATTAAGGTGCTATTGTGCCCARATCTACAAAAACACTGTGGAACTTAAGCAATGTAATTTACCTCCAATTTGAAATTTGGTGGTTCAGTGTTAGACTCTCAAACCAGGAAACTGAGGATTTACTCTTTAACTGTCCCGTTTGTCCAAAAGACCAACCATATAATGCCACACTCCCACGTGTGTCTCTGTCTTTGAAAGGAAAACCATTAAAGTGAAGTCACCTTTGTTCCAATGGTACCAGAGCACCACGAGGGGTTGTTCCCAGCATGTTCCAAACATGATGAAGTGATGATGGCACAGGGAAGGAAGAWGCCTTGTGTTAGGTCAACACAAGTACAACTCTGACATTCCAGTGTGTTCCTAAAATAAAGTAAAAATGCATAATTAACCATTTCTATCAAATTCCCATTATTCACCTTTTATGAGAAACAGCATCACAAGGTTCCACTCTCAGTGTAATATTAAATACCTGAAAATTAGTTCATGACCCATTTTCTGATGGATGTGGTTTCACATTCCAAAGCAAGTTATAAGTTAATAAATATCATAAATCTAGTTATTATTATTTAAAGACAAGGATTAATGAAAACGAGGTGCTGATTATTCCATCCTAAGGTCAAAGTCAATTCTTATATCTGTCCTAAATCCAGCAGGATGCAAGTACAACTTTTTGCACATATGCATGAAATTGGAACTCTGCCTTTAGAGTGGCAAGCACACATTGATTTTAAACAMGAGAAAGCTGTGTAGAACAACAGGATCTGTATTAAGGGTGACACCACTTATCTCCTCAGTGCTGTTCCCAACACCTTTTCTTTCTGCTCTAAATGGTTTTGATCCTACTTCCCAATTAATCTATCTTTTAAGAAAGCCAGTAATATTCAGCTAAGTAAATTATCTTTATTTCCCTAGCTGTGTGCTTTCATCAATTGCGTAGTGAGGAATTCTGCAGGCAGTGCAGTATATTTAGCCATATTTATATTAGCCACCTGAAAGATAAGAATGTTTACCTTTCCTTAAAATATAACTCCTTAAGTTGAAAGGCACTTCAGGCCTGCAACGTAGCTGGTTGGAGTTGTGTGCACAAATAATGTGCTCTTACCATTTGTCAGTCATGGTAATTTTAAACGAACTCTTAAAGAAAAAATATATATTTGGTGCCTTTTCTGGTAGCTCCCAAAAGTATATATAAAAAAAAATTAATGGATGATTTAAATCTTAAACTCTGTGTATTTTTACCATTTTTGCTCAGTTCCACTGGTCAGATACATCTTTATGTATCTCTGTATATTTCAGAGCGTTATTTCAATGTAAGACAATATTCATGTCCCTCCCAACTACCTATGGGTAAAGTCTGTTTATTTCAATGTCACACAACAGAATATAAAACATAATTGACAAACGATGGGTATTTTTTAAGCCAAAATATTAAATTTTGCTGTTGAAAGACCTTAACAAAGAGTTGGTRCAAAAGTGCTATTCTTATGCAAGGCCATGCAGAGGAGACAGTAAAAATACATAAGAATAACCAGAGAACAAGTAAAGCACCAGTCACAGCATAATTACYCTTTGCTTTCATTTCATAAACCCACAGCTTTCCAGAGACACTCGCTAATATCTATGATTTTAAAAATAGCATAACRTGCATTATACATTCACTCCTCTGTCTAACATAAATTATAGATCTGTTAAATTACACATTGTGTTTAAAAAAATGAAAAAAACCCCAGCACATACATGATGTTTTTATTTTCTCCTGTTCCACATCCTCCTGCTCTGCCCATAAAGCTAATGCCCATTTAGGGGAATATGTTGTGGGACGACACTACAGCAATATTAAGTACGGCAGCCATATGTTTCCTCCTTTTGCCATCCTGTTTGTGACTGCCCCTGACTCGTGGTGGATTAGATCCCCCATCAGTTTGCCTGGTGCTGCTGGGATGCCTTTTGCAGGTGTTTTGTTGATCGAATGCAGAACACAGCTTTCCCAAAGCCCAGCTCCCCCGTGCATAATGCAGCATTAGCTCCTGCTTTCCCTTATGACGCAGCTGACAGAGGTCTGCTCTAGGCTCTTACTTCACAAAATTATCCGAAATAGCATCATCCAAGTGAATGCCTGCCCCTTGAATACCTACAAGAAGGACTGGGATATTCAGATTTCCACAATTTGCATCATACTTTTGGGGTTGGTTTCAGGTAATCAGTGAAAGCCAGGTGACAACAGACTGATCTTATCACATACAGCGAGGATTTTCTCCCAACAGCCTTCTCCGTCTTAAATGTTACCTGGGGACTACCCACCTCCATACACACAGTCACGACTCTCTAAGTACAGACAGAATAAAAGCCTCATTTGAAGGTACCATTCAATTTTCATTCAATTTTTATCCAGCTTGAAAAGCAGCAATGAGGTAGAATTGTATGTAAAGAAAAGAWGCGTATCAGCTAAAAATCAACACTGACTTAACTCATCCCGATAAACACTAAAATATTGGGGAGATTTTGTGGAATTTCATGGTTCTGAAGACCCCCAGCTGCCTGCGCTCCTTCTCCACTCAGATTAAAGTGTAGGTGCACAGTGTCTCGGAGAAGAAATGAACAAGAGGGAAAAAAATACATACGACACAAGTAGAGAAAGTCTAAGTTCATATTTTTATGTTAATGTGCTGGTAAGGAAAGGGCCTCATTTGGGAAGTCATAAAAAAAAGCGTTAGCAGATCTCCAAGTTAGAGCAGAGAAGCTTTCTCTGCAGATGGAGGATTTAAAAGAAGTAAAATGATAACCACATAGTCGAGAGACTAGAAAAGAGACCTTGATGTTTGATAGTTGTAATAACCTGCAGAGTGCTCTAATGGCTCAGGGATCAGGTGCAGAACTATAGCAATAACAAGAGCTGAATAATTATCTCAGCCATATCTGTATAACCACAGTCCCAGAGTATGAACTATATAAGGAGGCTTCTGCTGCCTCTCCAAGATTTCCTGAAATGTTAAATCACTGAATTGGGAGCACTTCCAGCATTAGTACTGCCCAGTTAGAAAGAAATAAAGCCCAGAATCCTCTAGTGGCAGTTCTAATGTCTTTGTTAATTATGAATTATGGGTAAACATGCAGACTCACAGAGGTCACGGCTGTCAGCAACAATACTTTTCAAGAAGGATTTTTATGAGGGTCTTTTTCATTTTGCCATAATGTCCTTTACATACACATAAAACGCACCGAGAATACAAAAAATAGTGTTTGTTTTTAGGGGAGATGTAATTATTTTTCACTTGTTTTCCACCCTCTGTACAGGCACGGATCCGCTGCCAGGACGACCTGGTTCATAACTCTGAGCTCCTGTGTGAATAACAACAGCTGTACAGTCCCAAGGAGCAGGCAGGAGGAGGCACCGGGGCCGGGGTTAGGTTAGTGATCACACACTCTGGTAACAAGAAAGTTGTGGTGTTCCAGGGAACGGCCAGCCAGGATCCCATCAGCTCCAGTCACCTTTCCCACACAATAGAGAAACAAAGGCTGCATACAGTATGCTTGATTAACCTCACTTAAATGGCAGCACTGATCTCAAATCTGTCCCAGGAGTGTATATAAACAGGATTAAAATCATATTATGTGTGGATCCTGCCCAACAAAAGCAACTGGCACAAAATCATTTTAATTAGGTGGTAGCGGCTGTAACTCATTCAACTTTGGCATTAATTCTTCTCTGTCCCATCAAAGAACTTYTGGGACTCACCGTGAATGGTGGAAGGAATAAAGGAGATTTAGAGATAACACTGAACARCATCTTGCCATAATTACTGGCTAGTTTGCAAAAGGAACTCTGAGTTCAACACTCCAAAAAGCTGTGTGAAAGGTACAGCTTTTCCTTGCAGCGTTGAAGGTAGGCAACAGACTGGCAATGAATGACAAAGGAGTTTTTTCATAAGTAAAATTCAAAAGAGTCTTGTCCAGTTTTCAAGAAACCTTTCTCTGCTGGCTGAGTTGGCTGAAATCTTTCCATAAGCGGAGAAATCATGAGATGTTCACCAACATATGGTTTCAGCTCAATTCTGAGCCCAGGAAGAGAAAATTGTAGAAGACYTCTTTTCGGGATTGCAAAAGGAGAACTTTCTTCTGGCTCTAGATACATTTCCCCCATTTTGCAGGGAGAGTGTACTAATAAAGAACTATCAGGAATGTGATAGTTCTCCTGGGTCCAAATAGACTGAGCTCTTATAAACCCTTGTGAGCAYATGGACAATAGACACAACCTAGTGCAGCTGCTGTAGGTCACATTTATGTGTGCTCACTCTTGTGTAGTGCTCCAAGAAAGTCAGATCTTAAACACAACCTGCCAGAACATGCAGTGTGTTTTGCCAAATAATGACAAATGTTCAAGAAAAAACACAGAAATAAAAAACTCCCTGAAAATGCATTTAGAAATGTGAACATTTGTCACAGCACTTTTGATGACCAATAATAAAGTTTAGTTCTCTAGATGACGACAATCCTGAAGGGATGAAAAGTTCTCAACTCTATACCAGATCAGAAAATACAGGTTAGGTAGTTCAAGTGGTCAATTAATAACTGACTCTTATCATGCAACAGAAATGTAACCTTGGCCCATAGCACTGACAGTAGGAAATTAAGGTAAAAAATATTCTGATTTTGTTATCAGAGGTAAATAATTTTTTTCCATAAAAATTTGTTAGCATTAACGTCTCTAAGTTGAAGAAATCTGGCAGAGAAAAGAAGGGCGTAACTACAAAGCCCCTGCACTTTCTTGGAAACAACAACAATTGCATTAAAAAAATATTAGAGAGGTTGAAATCCTTATCACTTTCTCTGGCACAGACTGTAAAACTGTAATCTGCAGTATATTCCATAGGGGGCACATTGGCAACATGGGAATGTCACAAGCAGAAAAACATATTTTTCATACCAAAATATCACTAGCAGGTAAGACAACTGACCATTATGTTACATAATAAAGATAAGTCATGTGTACTTGAATAGTTAACAGATGGACTAATTAGAGGCTGAATTATTTGTGGTATAACTGATAGCTGGTGAAATCAAGGTTACTGAGGGAAATGGACTTGACTTTGGAAAAAACAGAGGGTGTTTGCAGGGCTAAGGGAAAGTGCTTCTCCAAAGAAAGGGTTAATGAGCAATGAAAAAACAGAAGTGCATCTAATTAAGAGACATACCAAGGCACACCRAGAGAATACAAGGGTAAGCAAATGGCAGAGACCACATTTGCCTGCAATACAGGAAGAGGCAAATGTGGAATGATATATAGAAAACTGGCATGAAGGGCAAGGGGTCTGGCAGGTAAAATAAGCTTCCATTTGAAGAAGATATTTCATTTTTTGCAAAAATGGTACAAATAAATATATACAGGCACACATTGAGAAAAACAAAAATGTGAACAGGACAGGAGTTGTCTGTTTGGGGGCACCTACGCATAGAAATATTGTACACCGACCTGGTTCAAGACACAAAAAATACGTAGATAAATGTGAATTTTAAGAGCAAGAATTTCAACGTCACCTCATTTTAAACAGATTATTAGCTTGCATAATGACCTTTGGAAATATCTCCTCCCCCCAGACTGCCAGTATAAAAAAAGCCCATGGGAAAGATAACATTGTTACATGGGTAGGTGTCATTGTCTAACCACCAAAATGCACAAAGGGCCTAAAATGCAAAACACAAGTGGGATGAGAATTGTCCTCCTACAATAGCATCTCCTGCGACATGTTTGTGGAGCCATTACATTTATGAAACTATCACTGTCTGGGCTCGCGTAGCACAGCCAATGTTAAGAATGAAAAGGAAATACTTATAATTGTTAGCCTTGCAAACCCTTTTGCAGCTGCAGCTCTGGGTCAGCACTCGTCAACAGACTGTAGAATCCATGTAGGAAACTTCAGAAAAAATACTATTGTGTACAGCATTGCCCAGGCTTCAAAAATTATCATGGAATTGAAAGATCCTAATCAAAAGAGACCCAAACAAGGARGGACCTTCTTTCAGTGGGAAGGCATTTGACAGCACTTGCAAGTAGTGGAACCAAAGCWACAAGGAGTGTAAAATCAGCCAAGTACTATCTATTTCTATAACAATATTTGACAAGCCCACTGGAGAAGCACAGAGTGACTCAACCTTAGAGAAAGCTGAAGAGAGTAATTCCAAAYGACTGGGCAGAAAGAACAAAAAGCTGAAGCACTTCTAAGTATAAATAGATAGACAGACATAAACACATGTGTGGATTGAGAGGATGAAGATGAAAATGCTCCATATGATGTATGCCTGCATAAGGGTAGCCACGCCATGATAGTCCTCAGCAGGAGGGCAGAAACCTTAGGCATAACCCMCAGGGCCCATTTGGGCTTTGGGAAAGATAAGAAAACAACCTAAGGTGTTTTATTTTAGTCAGACTGGAAGATGCCACAGATGGTCAAGGGTTAAATCCGGACTAGGATAAAGTAAATGCTGAACTACAGTGGGGACTTCTCTTCACGTGTGAAATGCACTGGTGTAAATACACACAAAACCACACACATGCTGGAATCACGTCATATTCCTCTGGCTTTGGAACTCAGATGAGTGCATTTTTGAGTGAGTTCCATGGAAAAGGTCCCCCCTTGCTGAAGGACTCCTTCCCCCTGAGTCTGGCCTCCCACACCACTGACATTGATGGTRTCTTTTCATTGACCAAAACGAGCTCTCAGACAGCACTTTTTGCCTTTCTAATTGAGTTGCCGGGTGACGCTGTAGCAGCAATGTAATAACACTTTATAAATCATATTTGTTTGGAGTGGGATTCCTGATGGGTTAATATCTCATAAATAGGCCATGATTGCTCTCATTTCTAGGTTACACACAACATCTAATCCTCCAGCAACATGCTATTTAGGGGCACTGACTCAGATATTCTCTAAGGCCCCCAGACAAAAAAAACCCACATTTTGCTGGTATTTGGTAAATTTTTTGACCCATAAAAACCAAGCAGAACTGAAGTAGTAGTAAAATGTTATAGAAGTATTTAGAAAAGTTATAAATCATAAACTGGTTGGAAACAAAGCAGCAAACCACTACCTTATCCATACCCTTTCTAGCTCCACAGCCAGCAAAGACAAAGCTCTGTGGGGAACATATTGGATACATCATTTTGCCCATGGCCAAATAAATGCAGGGAGGCTGTCCAGTCTCGTCAGTTGATCCTGTTTCTTGGCAGGGACCTGGATCCCAGATACAGCTCCAGAGTTGTGGATCTGTCTCATGTAACCAACTATGCAAATAGTTAAYTTTTTCAAGCTGACAACCAAACTTCAAAAACCCTCACAACAATACTAGTGGCTTGGATCAACCCAAGAATAGTCTTTACAGCAAAACAAAATTACCATTTCACACTCTACGAAGGAAATTAGATTTGTTACAAAATGAAAGCGCTTTGTTGCAAAATGTAGAAATGAAACATTTCTGGGGTGGCTGAAAAAAATCCATTGAATCTGCACTGAATTCACAAATAATTTTGGCTCCTCAACTTCACACAATAAGCCTCTTGGCTGATTACTGCAATTCTTAATTAGGAATGAAGCTGCACTCACTGAACGAGGGCAAGCACATATATCACAGATGTTACCACCCTGAGGAGCACACACTGMGAACTCTGCTTTCTGTACTGACTCTCCCCTGCTAAACCTGGCAGAAATGAAAGTCTTTATCCTGGGAGAGGCCAACCATAGTGTATGAGACTGGCTTTGACCAGCAGAGACAATCTCTAGCCTGAAAGGAGAGGTGCCTGGATGGGGGACAGTCCACAGCACACCACAGCTCTCCTTTGCTCCACACAGCCACGTTTCCTTCTTGAGAAAACCAAAATGTGAGGGAAATGGGGTCTCATCCAGCATACAGTTAGGATGCAAGAGAGACCATTTCCTTCTAAGATGACTTACTTCTCTGGAGAAAAGCGAGTGTGAAGGACGAGCAGAAAAGAAAATATCACAGCAGCAGGTCCTCAGCTACGGGACTTGCTCTGACAAACAGAGGAAGAAACAGAACAACTACTTTAAAAACTAGATGCCAACACATGTTCTAAATCTATCATTCCTTTACAAAGCAGCTCAGAAGCACACAGGACTGAGTCAGTCTGCCACACTTAGAGGGAAACAAACCCACAAAAGGTTTTACTCAAGTAGGATGAAAAGGAAGACATGGATGGAGAGGAAGAAAAATGCTATTCGCATTTTGAACACTTGGAAATCAGGACCAGAATAAGATCACCATAGTTTGACCCTTTAAATGAATGGGACTCCTCAAATTCTTAATCATATGCTGAACTGAGGTTTCAGGCTGCAAGCTCATCTGGCCCGGAGAGCCACTACAGTGCTGGGCTGATCCCTTTGAGCTG